>JAOVVB010232708.1:0-10344 GCA_028570985.1 Heterobranchus longifilis
CCAACCCGCCCGCCGTCCGAGAGGGAGGCCTCGCTCGAACCCGCTGCCGGAGCGAGCGTGTCAGGGCAAGGGCAAGACGGCCAGTGCAGAGGGCGACGCTCCTGCTCCTAAGAAACGCCGGCGATGTCGTAGCAAAAAGTATCAGACTGGGGATTACATCACCGAGAAAGACAAGCTGGAAGTTGGAGAGCACCTCAAAGAATCCCTGAGACAGGACAGCGGAGTCCCCGCAGGTACGCAGCTTCTCTCCAGAGATCGCGTTTTCAATTAACTGTTTTAATCAAAAGAGCAGCTGTTAGTTACAGATGTGATGAAAACAATTCATAAAGTTAGTATGAATCTCTAAAAGTTGAGTGTAGCAGCTTCTCAGTATTTTTATTAGATCCAGGGCTGAAATGAAAAGTTGATTGACTGAACATTTTGATGAGAGCTGCTAGGATTAAATCGCTTAAGTAACTATTTTGATAATTGAATAATTGATTAATCGTTTAACTAATTTGTTAAGCAAAAAAACACATGTAATTCCAGCTTCTCTTATGTGAGGATTCTACTTTTCTCTGTTTTATATTATTGTAAACTGAATATCTTTGAGTTTTTACACCGTTGTTCAGACATTTGAAGACATCAATTTGGACCCTTAGAAATGACGATTTTAAACTGTTTTCTGACATTTTATTGACCATTAATCGATTGTAAAAATAATGGGCCGATAAAATGATACTGAAAATTATTGGTAGTTGCAGCTTTTAATAATCAAATAATTGTTTTAGACCTTTAACCGCACCAAACTTTAGTTAGTTTAGTTTAGTCTCACAAATAAGCCTGTTTTGTTTTATACATGGATCCTTTTTGGCTGCTGACGTGATATTTGGCTGTGCTGGCATGTGATGTTTGACATTTCATAGACGACAAGTGATTATTCATTCTTTAAAAAAAAATATCTGATGAATGAATCTGCTGAAAATAGTTGCAGCCCTGTTCTAGTCTGTGACATTGATTTCCGTTTGATTTCTAATCAATTGAATCCGCCTGATATCTGATTTCAGTGGGTTTTGACAAATTAGGAATAACAAAATGACCAATTTAAGTGTTTATTGTAGATTTGTTTTTCAAGCATTATTACAAACATATGGCTCACTGAATCTTGGATGCTTAACATTTTTACAGGTGTATAGTAACTTTTAGGAATGGGTGAATATATGATAAAATACAATACATGTTTATATTTTTACCTAAATATGTTGTTTTTATTAGCTTCTGAACAACAACGCTGGGCAAAGGTGGTGAGATCAGATATCTGAGCCCTGAGTGTGTTAAAAAAAATGTGTTGAGGAATTAAAGATACAGTAAATGATTCAGAATTGACCATGAGAAAGCTTAGCTGGGGGCTTATATAGTAAAAACGGCAAATACATTTTATAAGGATGTCCGTCTTTGTAAAAAAAGGTAATTATACAGTATATGATGAAGGACAAATACAAACTATTGAGATAAATTCAATATCTGACAAACACCAAAGATTTTGAAGACAAGATATACATGCAGTTTGCAGGTTTATATACTTGAGGTGGCGACTGTGTGTCATGTCCACATCAGGTAGGTGTTGATGTGTGTCAGGCGAGCATCATAAGGTGTGTATGTGGAGAATTTACAGAAACAGAGTAGCTCATAGACAGCAGTTACCCTGTTTCAACAGATGAGATAAGCCAAGGACCATTGGTTCAGGAAGTACCGTGCTGTCTGATGTCGGCACAAAACAGCACCTAAAATACTCTGTGCTCCTTGTTTGGCTTGGTAGCTGAGAGCATGAAAGTGCTCCATAACGGCATCAGTACATCAAAGATAAGATGGTGATGCTGAAATATTACGATTGTTCATCTGTTTGGTACCACTCCTCATAACCTCCAGTTTACCGTTAACAGATCCACAGGCGGATCAGTGTCCGAGTCCCACCGCCTGCAGTCCGGAGCCTCCTCCACGGAGACCCTCGTTCACTCGCTCGGGGTCGGTCCGCTACCAGGAGAGCGAGGTATCTCCAGAGTGCAATGACAAGCCTTCAGGGAAGAGGAAGTTCAAAAGCAAGCACTTGAGTGACAACGCTGAGCCGAAGGTAAGGCTGCTTGTTGGATTACACTACATTTCAACCAGTACAGGGGTTGATGGGAATAAACTACAATGTACCATGAATATATTAGCTTGCAGTGCCCCCCTGTGGCTAGAGAAATGCTATGTTTGTCACATTGATGATGGCAGCTGGTTTTATCCTGCACAGTGGAAACCCATCGCTTTAACTTGGCGATGCGTTACAGGAGATTCCATTTCACACACTGCTCTGATCAATAAATCTGTATTTTAGATTAAGACCAAACGCAGCAGCCTGGGCAAGCGTGCTGCCTCTCTCGCGCTGGATGATGACGCTGCGGATGTAAAAAGAACAGAAAGCCCCCCACCCACTCCAAAAAGTTTGCCATCATCTCCATCCAATAAGAAAGGCTCATCGGGGAGAAGCAGCGGCTCAGAGTCTCCACCCAAAAGGCCCGTTCCTCCGGAGGTTCGTCGGCTGATTGTTAATAAAAATGCCGGAGAGACTTTGCTGCAACGTGCTGCACGCCTGGGCTATCAGGTAAAATCCGCCTGTTTAACTTGTGTGGTATGAACATGAATTTAACTCCAGTAAACCGTGTACCTCTTTGAATCATAATGTGACGCAGTCTGTCGGTGCTCCGTCTGTTCTGCAGGATGTAGTTCAGTACTGTCTTGAAAAGGACATCAGGGAGGTGAATCGACGCGACAATGCCGGTTACACAGCTCTCCACGAGGCGTCCTCTCGAGGCTGGACTCAGATTGTCCAGATGCTGCTGAAACACGGCGCTGACGTCAACTGTAGCGCCCAGGATGGGACACGGTGAGGCTTCATGGTGCATTATTTACTCTCATAGTTCTAGTTGAATCTATTAAAAAAAAAAGATTATTTCTCATGTAAGTATTATTGGGAGCGATCAGTTTGAGCATGGAGGTTATTTGTTGACCTTCACAAACAGCATGCGTCACAAAATAATCTCAGTTTAAATGTCCACTTACTAGCTTTTCAGAGCCATCTGTCACATCTCAGTCTTTGTTGAGTTTGCTAAAATAGGGCTGAACAATTAATGGAAATTTTATAAAAATCGCAATATTGCCTACTGCAATTTTCAAATCGCAGGAGGCACAATATTTGTTAAAAGCAAAATATGCATCAAAATACCATTTTAAAATAAAAAATGTGGTACTGCAGAGATGTCCTGGCCTACACATCATACAGACTTACGAAAACAGCTAATGAGACAAGCAACACCAACACCCCCCCAAGTGTGACGTCAAGTTTTCAGATTCATTCATTTAAATTAACATGATATATCATATTTATTTTTATTTAAAGAAAATGCTTCATAGTTCCACAAATACTATTTTAAAGCTATAATAATTCATAGATTACTTTCTAATCTAACAAATCTATGCAAATGTTTTTAATTCATGTCTAATTTCTTTCTAATACATTTCTCTTGTGTTGTTTTTTCACATAACTAAGACTACAGACGTGTAATAAAATAGGCCACGTCTCATTATTCCAAGAGAGATACACGAGGGGGGTCCCCGGTATATTCTCTATCTTGTAAGGGGACCTCGGCTGAAAAAAGATTGAGAAGCTCTGGCCTAAACCACGTCTAACTCTACACAACATTGCATGAAAATAAACCAATAACGTACTATTTGTTCTTCCTTTAGGCCCCTTCATGACGCAGTAGCGAGTGATAACCTTCCGATAGTCTGGCTGCTTCTGAACCACGGTGCAGACCCGACTCTGGCCACCTACTCTGGACACACTCCGGTCAAACTGGCACACAGCCCCGGCATGAAGACCTTCCTCACAGGTACTTCACCCTTTTTTATCAACCTGCTTCTCCATCAGGTGAACTAGTCTGGGATAAATAGACATATTTCCAAATTGTTAGAGTGCTGTTTTACCTCAGGCTAAATTAATTTTTCACACCGTCAACAAACACTTCAGACACAATAAACAACACAGCACAAAGGCTATAATAAAGCTAATTGAAATGAGATGAGAAAATAAATAAATAATAAAACTTGTATTTGCCAACTTTACAGTCACCCATCAAGCAATGTGTCAACACATTAATAAGCTCCGTGCCCACTCCCACTGCATCGCATTTGGCACAGTGAGCAATACACAGCTTGCATGCAGCATACATGAGAAATACAAAATGTTATATATCCACACAGGGCTTGGCATTAAACTTTCTGAGCCACAGATTGTTTTTGTTGTCTTAAAGCTGAATTCAGTCCTTCAGAACTGAAAATGTCGCAGTAAAAGGAAACAATTGGAACATCGGTTTCATGTATTTTGGAGATTTTAGCTGCTGGACTTGAGTTGAATTTCCACACAGTTGAGACGTCTTCAGGTGGTTTTATATACAACAAGAGCAGCACAGTAAAAGGTGAAGCGCACCTTGATGACGTGTTGGGAGATTAGAGTTCACACAAACTGATGCAGGCACTCGCCACATGCAGCTCTTCATCCTTCTTTTACCATTTCTCCCTTTATCTCTTTCTAAAATGTATTTGCTGAATTTCTATCAGTAAAAAGAGCAGATGACTCAACCGTGACCACACCAATATGCTCTTTATATTAAATAACAATCAGTAAGTCTTGTCAGGAGATCGCTGTGGTGCAAAAACAGCCTTTGATGCCAGTTTAAATAAAGCTTTCATTGAAGTAAAACATGCATTTTGTGTTGTAAAAGCTTCCAGTGATTTCCTGATTATTGCCCTCACTTAGAAGGCCAACGCGACACTCGGGAAAATGCTTTCAAATTGCTTCCCTATGATCAATCTTGTAACCGAGCCAGACAAAGTGATTAATTACACATGTGGCTTCGTGGGAAGTGTCTGACATGCATGACTCCCTCTTGTTTGTCATATTGGACCCAAAGAAAATCCTCAAGCCAGCTTGTTTACAGACACTGTCTGTAGCTTTGTAATTTATTCACGTCACTGTTGATGTGTTTTAGGGATTTTTCCAGGTTGTGTAGAGTGTACTGGTCAACTGATATGGGTTTTTCAATGGCCGATGCCGATATCGATATTTAGAGAGCAGGGCGGCCGATGGCCGATTTATAGTGCCGATTTTATTTTTTGGGTTGGTTTTTTTTGCATCTGATAAAATAACCAAAAACAATTTAAAATTTAAAATTGCTGAACTTAAATGAACATTTGTTGAACACTTATTCAGCAGATAGCAGCTTCTCTTTGTTTCTGAAATATATAAACGTACATAAATAAAAACGGTAGTGCAAGGGGAAAGGGAAATGTTGTTTCCTAAGTGTTTACATGTTCTTGTAAATCTATCTGTTCCAAATAAAGATACAATTTAAAAAAAAAAAAAAAAAATGGGAGAAAAATGTTTCCAGAAAAAAGTTGTAATTTTTCAAGAAAAAAGTTGTAATGTTTCGAGAAAAAAGTCATAATGTTTCGAGAAAAAGTCGCAATGTTCAAGAAAAAAAGTTGTAATGTTTTGAGAAAAAATTGTCTTTAATCGACCGATGCCGATGATCTCAAAATGTCATTAATTGGCTGACCGATTAATCAGTCTATCCCTAGTAGAGTGACGAAACATTGTGTTTCTTTCACTATCAACTTGGCTGCTGTATCAGTGTTTAGTGGATTGTGTTAGTCTCACATCGTGCATCTCAGGTAAATAAAGAGATAAAATCTAACTCATACAGTTCTGATGCCACAGACGGACACAAAACGGACTGTCACAAAGACAAACTGAAACTTAAATTGAAATAAATGTCTGTTAAAATCTATTGCAGTATGAGGTAACACAATGGTGATTGAGCCAATGGCACACTGAGGAAAGTGGTACCCGTGCTTGCATTTGCAGGATTACAATCTGGGTGTCTGTGGTGACATTTCCAGGAAAAGTGATTGCAGAGATCGTAGGCGGAGCTAACGTAACAGACTCGCTCTTCAACTCACTTGTGTGTGAAGCGGCGTACTGTTCTTTCCAGTCTCTGCGTGGCGAGTAAATGCCAACTGTGGCCGAACAAACAAAGAAAAGAGCGATGACTACAGATGGTGAAACTTCAAAAACAAGTGAAAGTGAGATCCAAAAGCACACCTGCAATTTACTGCTTATCTCCACATGTATACAACGCAACAGAGATCTTCGAGATTTAAGTTGATTTTTGTGTTGTCTATTATTTTGTTCAGACAACCATCCCAGTTATCCCATCATATGTTTCGCTCGGTCAAGTGGACAAGCATTAATATGAAGCCCTGTCTACACATGATGCAGATCAAGCAGTGATGACACGTAAACTTAGCATAACTAATACCGGATATCCGCTTTCCGTTTTTTTTCCCCCCAGAATATTTCACAGACCTGGAAGGCCGCAAAGAACAGGATCCCAGTTTGCCCTGGGATTTCTACAGTAGCTCCCTGTTTGGTAAGTCTGTCTCTCTGTCTGCCAGTACATCATTCAAATATTCGTATTCCTCCGCTGGCCCCGAGGAGGACGAGCTGAGGCCTGTTGCAGCGATGACCAGGCTGCTGCAGGGAAATGATTCCAGTTTGTAGGCCGGGCTCAGGCTCGGCCGCTGGGACGTGGAGGGGTGTTAGCCTCGTGTACCAGCATCAGAGTTGTGCTGTAAACAGCCACAGGGAGCCAGTTATCCAGTGGAGGATGAACAGGATTAGAGTTGCATGGAAGAACTGAGGGAGACTAAAGAGAAACTGGACTACAGCTTTCTGGATAAACTGTGGAAACAGAAAAAAAAAACTGCTGGTGTAACTATAAAAACTTTTATTTGTCCCTAAAATGGAATGCCAGTTAGTTTCCAATGTAGAGTGATGTTCTACGAGAGGCTTAAATCATTTAATTTTCAACTAAATTATTCTCATTCTCCTTTTCCAAGGAGCACGATGACACTCAAAACCACCACTGGGTGTTCAAATCACCTATAATATGGTCTGCATGTCCAATTCTGCTAATTCTTTCCTCCCTGATGCCAGTCTTTATTTTATTATAAAGCAGGGGCCTGTTCTGCCCAATGGGCCAGGCAACTCGTTTTCAGTTGATTTAGTTCCACAAAGTAAATTTAACATTGTTCAAGTTCAGTTATTTTGGCAATTTATGAAGGAAACTGCTTGAATTTGCTTTCAGGAACAGACTCAACTGGAAAAGAGTCAGGCTAACCAAAACAAGCCTTACTTGTAAACTCACTTTATGTAATGGACCCCAGGACTATGTGATATATAAATACTGTGAAAGTACCAAAACACTCAATCCACAGAGAAATGGACACAGCCTGTTTTCAGAAACTGTGCCTTTTAAAATGAGCCGCCAGGACTCCCATACGGTGGTGATCAGGGTCCAAAAAAATTAACTTTTTAATTTTGTCCACTGACTAAATGGATAGTGAATGTTCAAAATCTACCAGCCACTCAATAGATTACCATTGTTTTTTGGCTAGTAAGTGAAGCAAATCTATTAGCCACTTGCATATTTTACCAGCCATTGGCTAGTAAATGCTGCTAATTTTGGACCCTGGCTGTGATGTCACAATTATACTATATATCGTCTGCAATGACAGTGCAGAGAGAGCAGACTGGGTTTTTACAGGAGGGGGGGCTTAAAGAGACAGACGCTGAAACTGAGCATTTCAGACAGAGGGTAAACACAGGAATATTCAAACAGACAGTATGAGAAAAATTATGTGTTTTTTGAACATTAAAGCACGTAAAGATGCTCTAGTAGGAACCCAAAATACAAGAAAATTAGCATAATATGTCCCCTTTAAAGTTGCATACATTTCTGTTATATATGTATTAGGGATGTTAACTGTTAATGACATTAAGAATTTTGACCGATTATTACTATCAGTTAAACAGTTAAAAACAATATTATTAGAATAAAACTTAAAAGGTAATAAAACAAAGTTTGTTGCATGGTCAAATAAAAAATAGGCTATGCAATCTATATTTTAACTGCTAGTTAACTTTCTTACAAACTTTGTAGTAGCAAGGTGCTCCTTTTTTTCTGCTCCGTGCGTGGCTCTCACAACCCACTGCTTGTCAGTTAACTGTTAATGATTGATTAACGAGGGTTAGCTATCGGTCAGAAAAAAGAAAAGAAAATTAGCACCCCTAATATGTATGATTTCATAATATTGCAATCTCTCTCCTTTATGTTATTTCTGGTGATGCCTTCTCATAGTGACTGGAGATATGGAGGATAATTATCTGTCTTTAGAGGCCATTATTGTACAAAAAGCCCAGCAGACCCAAAAAAAGATAATCCCATCACAGAAAACATGAAGCTTTAAATTGTCAAAGTATCTGTTTCACTGTCATTGAATTACACTCTGCTTACTGTCCATCACCTTACACTTAAATTAAGTAAAAAAACAGACCACCAGGACATAATCCTTAAAAATATGTAGCTTGTAAACATAATTTTAATATCCATGTCTCTGTATGTGTAGGGTGTAATTAACTTCAAGCTGCGGCTGACATCGTAAAGTTTGTGTGCCTTTAACTGATCGCAGCGTCACCAGCAGTCAGACAGACGTATGATGGTTGTTGTGAATAGATCGTCCACTAGAGGGCGTTCAAACTCTGTGTATCGAATCAGCTCAGTGTCAGAAACATTCACATTCATCTCACCTCACAGAGACGGACCCGGAGCCGTGCTGGGACTTCCTGCTGTCGGAGCAGAATCAGGAGCTGCAGGAGGACGCAACGGGGAAGACTGAGCCGGACTCGGACAAAGACTGCCTTCTGTTTGAGTTCTCCTCCGAGCCTCTCTTACCCTGCTATCATGTTCAGGTGTCATTAGCCCAGGGGTGAGTTCACACAGATAGAATCCATTCATCGATTCTGTCCCGCCACCCATCAACAAAACGCTACTTAATTTAGTATTTAAGGGTTGATTTCAAATAAGCTCTGATGGTAGTGATTAGGAATGGGGCAATAATCGTTTTTATTGTAAATCGTGATTAAAAAACACTCACAATAATTTGATTGTGATGAATTTCTATTATCGGGATAATCGTGAATATCGTGAATATTGACTGCAGTTTACTACAGTGTCCTATCTGTGATGCAATGCAAATATTTGTTTATTAAAAAAAAGGTTTAATGTTTCGAGAAAAAAGCTGTAATGTTTCAAGAAAAAAGTCTGAATGTTTCGAGAAAAAAAGCTGTACATTTGTTATACTATCGTGACTCGCAATTATTTTTGACCAGGATAATCGTGGCATCAGATTTTCATATTGTCCCATGCCTAATAGTGATAGTTGTGGCTGTACTGCAATAGTTTGAGGTTAGAGACGTGTTTTCTCTGCCTCCAGTATTTCACTGAAATACACACAGTGGGAATATACTGTTTACATTCCTCTACACGTGCACGTGTGTGTACATGGCTAAAAGCTGGGCGATGAACAGTCGATAAATATTGACAATAGACTGTTAAAGGGATAGTTTATTATCAAGACCTATTTTACTCATCAACTGTTGTGTTAATGTAATGATAAACAATGCAGAACTTCTTAACATTATCATATTGTCAATATTTATCTCATTTAGCTCATTGTCCCACAATGTACACAAGAGCACGTGAAACATTAGAGGAATGTAAACAGTATATTTCCAATGTGTGTATTTCTGTGAAATACTGGAGGCAGAGAAAACACACCTCTAAACTCAAACTATTGCAGTATAACCACAGCTATCACTACTCACTATCATCAGAGCTTATTTGTTCTGATGTTTTGAAGTGAGGTTCTATGAGGTACTTATCCATAGTCAGTGTGTTACTACCTACAGTAGATGGAGGTCGGCACGACCCCCAGTTTGGAGAAGCAGACAGGAGTCCTGACACAGAAGCTAAGCAACGTGCTGCTGTGGCCGGGACCACACAGCAAAACGTATTTTAGCCACCTAAAAATATATCAGTTTAAGTGTGCGCTTTGTTTAGAACATTTTCACTGCTTTACCTTGTCATCAAACAAACTTTTAAGACATGGAACTGACGCTGTTATATCGCTCTCTTCAAAGCCAAACTCCTGTGTTCTGTGAGGTAAAATTACTGTTTTTGTCAAAGGCGTCTGGTGTCTTTGAAAAGAGCGATATAACGGCTTCAGTTTCATGTCGTAAAGGTCTGTTTGATGGCAAGGTAATGTGGTGAAAATATTCTAAATTTCTTAGTTAGAGCGCCGCCACGGGTGGCAGCCTCTTCCAGCAGCTCCGCGTGTTTACCGTGTTTTCATTGTGTTTTGGGA
>JAOVVB010232709.1:0-10344 GCA_028570985.1 Heterobranchus longifilis
AATACTAAAAACACCTGTTAGCTGTGTAGATATTTAATGTTAGCAAAATAAAATATAAACAAATTGTGCAAATATAACTTTTCATCCATCCACATGACGTTTACTCCACTTTGAAACAAGACCACGCCCACTTAGGAGACAGGAAGTGTGTCCCGTTTCTTATCACTGGTGGAGCCTGTAGTGCAGTATCTTTATATATCCATGATCTTTGCTACAACCTGTAAGTCAGTGAAGGACAATTCTGAATTAATGACCTTATATGATTTTCAGGTCCAGGAGCTCATCATTAACAAGGATCCCTCTCTTCTTGATAATTTCTTGGATGTAAGTAAACCTGTATGCAGCTCTCTTCTCTAACTGTTGTCTGACCTGAGATCTGAATGTATTTGATATAAAATGGCACATTGTGCAGGAGATTAAAACCTTGATTCCTGTTTGTCCTGTAGGAGCTGATCGCCTTTCAGACCGACAAGTCTATCGAAGTCAGAAAGTTCGTCATCGGCTTCATAGAGGAAGCATGGTGAGTTCTCATGGCTGTAAATTTCCACATTTGTGAAAACAAAGTGTTCTGCAGGTTTCTTCATCAGTCTTTTTTTCCTTTCCGTGTTTTTCCAGTAAACGGGACAACGAGCTCATCCTCAGACTGATCGCCAATCTGAACATGCTGCTGCGGGACGAGAGCGTGAACGTGGTGAAGAAAGCCATCCTCACACTCACGCAGCTCTACAAAGTCTCTCTGCAGGTAAATACATATGAGATATTTACATATGCACTGGTGTGATTTATCACAAAGATTACATGCTGTAGATCTGATGTAGTCTGTTGTTATTTCAGAGGAATATACAACAAAATCAGGTTATTACAATGGAAACCTCTTATAGTGTTCACGTCTGTCCGGCTCAAATTGATCACTATAAGCGGATGATTATTATAATAACCCAATGTTTTTCTTTATTTCTCATGCAGATTACCATCTATATTTTTATACACATTTAAAATAATGAAACATGTTTCAAATGCTTTACAAATAACTACAAATTAAATGACTGTACTGTGTATAATTCAAATACACTGTGATACAGTACAGCAGGCCTACTGTATATAAAGTATAGTTTACTGTAGTTCAAATTATAATTAGGCTATAGCCTAAAACAGTATTGTGTTTACAGTGCATTTCAAAAACAGGCCTGAAAATAAACTTTAGGTTATCAATGCAGAGTTTGAAAACTTTGATCTAAATCAAAAAATAAAAATGTATCATGTCAGTGAAGTAAAAATACAGAACTACCTTTGTTTTATTTTATAAAGACCCAAAATGAACACTATAAGCGGACTACTTGATTACTATCAGCCCATTATTTAAACCGCATATGTGTAGGAATGTAACCGTGATCATTATAAGGTGTTTCCACTGTACTGTCAACAGTGTTACTTTTTAAAGTAACTTGTTGCATTACAAGATTACTGCCATTAAAAAGTAATCTGTTACAGCGTTACTTACTGAGAAAAGTAACTCGTTAGAGCACTTTTGCATTATAAAAAAAAATTATAAATGCATGCATTTATAGCCTCGTCTGCAGCCCATAATAATCTGTAACTCTGCAGGAGGACAGACGCTATAACTTATCCCCTTTACAGCTCCATTAAGTAAACATATGCTTCAGAGGGTACTCATGCATACACACTCAGCAGTTCACATTTACAATTCAACTGCAATGAAAAAGTTGAGTTATTAAGTGCATGAAAGTAAATGGAAACTTTAGCTAACGTTACCTGACAGCTAACGATCTGTGCAGAGAGGCATGTTAGACGCAGCTGCCTCTATGAAAACTATAAAACACGGCTCGTGTATCTCCCGGTTCATCATCTTTCAACTTGCAACTCGCTCAATGTTTAGTTACTTTCTCAACGTAAAGGCTGTCCTCTCTGCCGTCTCGCTAGCTGAGCTACAAGCTGACGCAACCGCAGCTTCCACTAGCACGCAGCTAACGTTAGCCTCCACGGAAACAAACAGAAACGAGGCGAATGCCTGGGGATTACTTGAATTGTTAACGCATTACTCAGTACAACAACAAAAGTAATCTGAGTATTGACCCCCAACACTGCCTGCCAGTGTCTGTAGTGTTTTCTAACCCTTTACTTGCGTCTCTTGCTCTCCAGTGGCTGGTGCGCTCTAAAGCCGTATCGGAGAGGCAGGAGGCATGCTGGGATATGGTCACGCAGATGAAAGGGGACGTTCTGGCCTTGCTGGACTCTGAAAACGACGGCGTTCGCACTCACGCCATCAAGTTCACAGAATCACTGATCATCACTCTGTCGCCGCGGACGTCAGACTCCGACGTCCCCAAGCGACAGGAGGGTGACATCAGCCTGGACAAAGTTCCCAGAGATCACTCGTACATCCGCTACGGTACGAATATTTCAATCCTGCTCTGAGGACGTAATGTGGTAATGTGTTTTTTTTTTTTCCAGTCCATTAATCCTCTGAACCCCGAGCAGTTACAGGGCATTTTTGCTCCTGTCACATTTTACTCAGTGTCGTTGTTTTTCACTGCACTATATAAAGTCCTGTATCGCTATGGAAACAGCACAATCATGGCAAGAAGTAGAGAGGACTCGAAATGTCTTTTGTGCAGTATAACACGGTTATATTCATGGTTCCCTCGGGTCCTTGAAATGCTTGAAAGTTTGTGAATTTAAGGGGGAAATAATCAAGGCCTTGAAAGTTTTGGAAAATAGACCTGGGTCATTGAAAGTGCTTGAGTTAATATTAGTGGTCGGCCGATATGTTTTTCAATGGCTGATACCGATATTTAGAGAGCAGGGTGGTCAATGGCCGATTTATAATGCCGATTTGTTGTTTGTTTTTTTTTGTATCTGATAAAATAGCCAGATAGCAGCATCTCTTTGTTTCTGAAATGTAAAGTGAAAAATTAGAGAAAAATGTTTACATTTACAAAATGTTTACAAAAATGTTTCAAGAAAAGAAGTCATAATGTTTCGAGAAGAGTCAAATATTTTTGAGAAAAAAGTCATAATGTTTCGAGAAAAAAGTCACAAGTTTCGAGAAAAAAGTCACAATGTTTCGAGAAAAGAGTCGTAATGTTTTGAGAAGAAAGGCGTAATTTTTCCAGAAAAAATGTTGTAATGTTTGGAGAAAATAATCAGCCTTTATCAGCCTGATTATCTCAAAATGTCATTAATCATCCCGATTAATAGGCCGGCCGATTAATTGGTCTTTTGATATTTTTAACAGTAATGAACTTTGAATTTAGTGTTTTTTAATATCACTATTTTAAGCTTAGATTTGGTTATTTCTCCTGACAGAATCGTTCGTTACACATAATTCAGTCAAGGACCGTCGTGAAAATCGACGATAATTTCTGTGTTTACGGTTTCTGGCTGATGAATGGTGTCATTTTGGTGATTTCTTTTTAAAAGAAAACGTACCTTTCAAACCCTGCTGCCGTGTGGTGGATCAGAGGGTTGCAGTTCGTCTTTTAGAACTGATATCTTGATGCTTTTGGAATCTCCAGATGTTTTGTGTGAGGAGGGAAAGGCGGCGCTGGAGAAGCTGCTGAAGTTCATGGTCCATCCGGCCATTTCCAGCATTAACCTCACCACCACGCTCGGCGCCCTGGCCACGATCGCCCGTCAGAGGCCGATGTTCATGTCCGAGGTGGTGCAGGCGTACGAGACGCTACACGGTAAGAGCTTCTGTTCTGAGCCGTGTCGTCATGGTCACAGTCGCACGACTGCATTTAAAACACGTGTCAGCCTGAGGTCGATACTAAACTAATTCAGAGACATCTTTTATACGGTAAAGCTCATTTGACTGTACATGGTATTATATGAAATGCAAATGTTTTCAGAAAAAAATATATTTAGAGAAAAAGTCTGAATATTTTCATTAAAAAGTTAAAATATTTCGAGAAAAAGTCGGAATATGTTCACAAAAAAGTCGAAATATTTCCACACAAAAAAGTTAGAATATTTACAGAAAAAGTTGGAATATTTTCACAAAAAAGGATTTAGTGAAAAGTTGGAATATATTCACAAAAAATTAGTAATATTTAGAGAAATATTCTGAATATTTTCACACAAAAAGGGATATTTAGAGAAAGTCTGAATATTTTCATAAAAAAAGTAAAAATATTTAGAGAAAAAGTCTGAATATTTTCACAAAAAAAGAATATTTAGAGAAAAAGTCTGAATATTTTCACAAAAAAAGTTAGAATATTTAAAGAAAAAAGTTCTTATTTATAAAAAAGAATAAAATATGAGGGAACAATAATATAATATTATTTATTCAATATGTTAAGTGAAAATATTCGGAGTATATATAGCAGTGATTAGTTTACTTCCTGTTTGAGCAGTTTTCCGAGGGCTGGTTTAACAATCCCAAATATAAAACCTGGTTAGTGAAGGATTCTAAAAGGGAAAAGAAAGCTAGATGCAAACTTTGCGTAAAATCCTTCGAGGCGGCCATACACAAGAACAGAAGCACTGTCGTCTTCTATGTAATCTACAGAGAAGTCTGGAAATTTGAGTCTGGAAAAGTCTGGAAATTTGAAATAGAAAATGTGTAGGAACCCTGTGAATATATTTATCAGAATCTAAAATAATGTATTGATCTATTATAAGATACTTGAAGGAGCAGAGCCAAGCTCCTGACCTGCAGGAGAGAGAGCCGGTTCCAGAGAGAGAGTACCAGCGAGTCGCTATTTCTGGAGAGGAGAAATGTGGGGTAAGTCAGAGTCCCAGTAATGCAGGGAGAATTAGAAAAGAGAGTAGATCTCTCAGTAGAAGCACATAATTTCTTTTGTGGTGTTTCTCACAATTAAATAACACCTCCTCACTGAGAAAGACACCTTCTTTTTTTCCCTTTGCTTCTATCTTCATTGCATTGTTCTTCCATCAAGGTTCCCTTCACTGATCTGCTGGATGCAGCCAAATGTGTGGTGAAGGCTCTGTTTATCAGACAGAAGTACATGGGCCTGTCGCTGCAGAGCTTCTGCAGGACCACCGCTCGGTACCTGCAGGAGCTGAGTGAGAGACCTCTGGACTTAGATATCTACGAGGAGGAGATCCCAGAGATGGCAGTCACTGCAGGTATATACACACCGATATATCCTCATATACTGCACACTTTATACATACACAATAAATAGAAGGCCCTGATTTTTTGGGCTGAAATTATTACTATTCTCCAACACTTATGATAATTGATTAATCCTAAAGTATTTAAGTAATTCAGCATTTTCTGCTTCCAGCTTCTCAAATGTGAGGATTTGCTGCTTTTCTTTGTTTTCTATTATTGTAAATTGAATATCTTTAGGTTTCTGAGGTGTTGACATTTTTGAAAATGTCACCTTAGGCTCTGGAAACTAGTGAAAAACTAGTTTTTTTTCCATTTTCTGACATTTTAGAACAGAAAAATAGTAATTTAATCAATTATTTGTGTAGCCTAAAATCACGAATCACAAATTAGCCTCAGCTGTTTTACAGTATAAGACACCCTCTGTCCTTTAGACCCTCAATGGGAGCGAGGAAAAACTAGCAAAAAATAAAACTTTTAACAAGAAAAAAATGAAGAAACCTCTGGAAATTGTTCAGAGGATGGATCCTTCCTCCAAGACAGACATGTAATACATATTGTATCAGTAGATAAAAACAATAAAATCGATAAATCAAACATAATAACTAACAATAAAAAATTATTGTTTTTGCAGCTCTATTCCTAATCACTCAACATGATTATTTTTATTATCAGTTACAATGACTGCATTTTTTGGTTGAACAAACACTTTATTATAATTGAAATTTGAAGCATAAAATTACTACAATTAATACAATATTTATTTTCGATACTGTAGATAAACAAATGTACACTTTCATACCACGGTATACCGTGAAACCGGTATATCGCTGCAACCCTAGTCCAGTGTCATGTGTTGTACTCCCACATTAAGACCTCACCGGGCACACCCACAGATTTCACAATCCATCTGTCGCACAACGTGCGGGCTGTTAACGTCAGACCTTAGTTGCATGTACGTTCCCACCTCGTTCAGAGCCGTGACACAGTGCCACATTCTGTCTCCTCTCAGATGCCACAATGCACCCACGTTTTTCTGAAAAGCACCCCTATGAGAACCAGGACCCTGCCAGCATGCCCCACGATATGGGTTACGGCTGCAAGATGGTGGACGGTGTCATGCATGTGTACACGACGGGGAACGTTATGGAAAAGTGAGATATTTATAATGAATCACTCGCATGCTTTATCTTGTAGTCCTCGATGTGGTCGGATGCTTGTTTAGTTTTAGACTCATTTCACACATTTTGGTGGCAGCAGAGAGTTTCTTGCTTTAAGTGTTGATGTTGCTAACAGGAGCACAGAGCTGGACCTGCCGTATCCAGACCTGCAGGAGTACATCGCTGATATGAACGTCATGATGGCCCTCATTATCAATGGACCAGTGTATGTTTTCCTTTTTTCCTTTAAAAAAAAAACAAAAAACAGAACTAATTAGATATTTTTTGACTGTACCACAAGACTTTCTTGTCTCTTTTCCTTATCTCAGAAAGGACTCATTACTTGTTTTTGTTTCCCTTTGCCACAGAAAGTCCTTCTGCTACCGTCGTCTGCAGTATCTTAGCTCCAAGTTCCAGATGCACATCCTGCTGAATGAGATGAAAGAGCTGGCAGCACAGAAGAAAGTCCCGCATCGAGACTTTTACAATATCCGTAAGGTGAACTCGAGAGCTGTTTTCTACTGCGCCTAATCAGAATTATTAATTTTACTCCAGAAATCAGACTCCAATATATATATATATGTATTTTTTTTTTTGTCTGTTCTACAGGTCGACACACACATTCACGCTTCGTCCTGCATGAATCAGAAGCACCTTCTGCGTTTTATCAAAAGGGCCATGAAGAAGTATCCTAAGGAGATTGTGCATGTGGAAAGAGGCAAGGGTCAGACGCTCATGGAGGTGTTTGAGACCATGAACCTGACGGCCTTTGACCTGAGCGTGGACACTCTGGACATGCACGCAGTGAGTAACGCCCATAATGGTTTAAAAAAATTTACCACGGTTTTGAAATGACGAATAGTGATTCAACCAGACAACAGCATCAGTTAATGAGATCTTTTGAATCGCAGCGTTTCAACTCTTCTTGCAGGACCGTAACACTTTTCATCGATTTGACAAGTTCAACGCCAAATACAACCCCATCGGAGAATCCATCCTGAGAGAGATCTTCATCAAAACTGACAACCACATTGAGGGGAAATACTTTGGCCACATTATTAAGGTGCTCACTCTATCCATCAGCAATCATGTTTTGCCACTGATACCTGCAGAATGAGTGCGTGAGACACTGGCACCCTCTGCTGACTCTTTGTGTCACTGCTTCTCAGGAGGTGATGGCAGATCTGGAGGAGAGCAAGTACCAGAACGTGGAGCTCAGGCTGTCGATCTACGGACGCTGCAGAGATGAGTGGGACAAACTGGCCAAGTGGGCTGTCAAACATCGGGTCTACTCCAGCAATGTGCGCTGGCTTGTGCAAGTGCCACGACTCTTGTGAGTAACCCCAGTGGTGGGAAATATGAGCCTACATTTACTTGAGTATTGTAAATAAAGTGTTGAGGCATTTCAACTTCATACCACGTTATACTTCCAAGGTATATGCAGGAATCCTGAAGTGAAATGTAATACCCTTTCCATATATTTTAAGACCTCATCGCCACTTTGAGTTCTAACCGGTGATATCAGTGACACACTGGCAAAGCACAAGGCAATGAATTCAGCAACTAACCCCCTAAAAAAGTCATACTATAGTATGTCAGAAAAGTGAAGAAGAAATCATAGTATAGCATGTCGAAAAAAAGTCATTTTTCAGTCATAGTATATTATGGCAAAAATAGTCATAGTATACTGTAGTGTCTACTGTAGTATAAGAAAGTTATAGTATGTTGAAAAAAGTGAAAAAGTCATAATATAGTATGTCAAAAAAGTACAATATGTTGAAAAAAGTGAAAAAAGTCAGAGTATAGTATGCTGAAAAAAGTCATAGTATGTCGGAAAAAGTCATAATATAGTATGGTGAAAGAAAAAAAGTCATGGTATAATATATATAATATGTATGGCATAAAAAAGTAGTACACTGAGTCGCCCTTATTGAGGTTTACAAACATCACATCATCATCATAACAGCCACATCACTCACTTTGCATCTTTAAAATATCTGCAGCATACATGAGTAAAAAAGGACAAGAAAGGCAACATGTAAATAATAAAACCATAATCTCACAACTGATTTCTTGATTTGTATTTTTCTCTCAAAGTGACGTCTACCACACCAAGAAACAGCTGTGCAACTTCCAAGAGATGCTGGAGAACGTCTTCATGCCTCTGTTTGAAGTTACAGTCAACCCCGGCAGCCATCCAGAGCTGCACCTCTTCCTTCAGCACGTATGAAGTCTTTGCCGTTTAATTTATGTAATTCACATGTGTAGCCAGACCTCAGAGGGTTTCACGGATCTCTTGTTGGTCCCTCACACAGGTTGTGGGTTTTGACAGTGTGGATGATGAGTCGAAACCAGAGCAACATATCTTCAACCTGGACAGTCCGCTGCCGGGTAACTGGACAGAGGAGGACAACCCGCCCTACTCCTACTACCTCTACTACATGTATGCAAACATGACGGTGCTGAATCACCTGCGCAGGTACGTAACTACACCTCAGTCCAAGTGCCTCTGCTCTTTAATGACAGCAGTCCATGATTATATGTTTTAGGTGCTTACAGAAAGTAATTTAAAGGGCACTTTTTTTCTTTAACTTTACTCATTTTATAGAAAATAAAGTATGAAGTGCACAAATTGCACTTTATTTGCAAATAATAATGGAACAACAAATGTCCCCGTCTTATATTTTATTGTGATTTCACCTTTGAACATGTCAGTTTTTGTTTTTTTTTCCTTCACATTTTTCCATCTACAATTCATAATGTATTTAAAAAACCCACAATTGTTAAAGAATGTTGAATGTTTGGCATGTAAATGGTTTGAAATGGAATATACTGAAAAACTTTATTACATTAACAGAACAATTACAAGATTTAAATTGTGAACTCATCCTGAACTGATTTGATAGCAAATTGTCTCCACCTCATTCAAATCAGAAAACAAACAAACTTTCATAAAAAGTTGTGCATTGCAGTTGTGTTTGTGCATGCAGATTAGCTTCATATTGATTGTTTGATTGATTTTATTTCCTAAATTAAATTATGGTACACAATTGTGCATGCAGTACTAACATTCATCAGGATATTGCAATAAAGTCACATGACTTATTTTCCATTCTTGTCAATCTGTTCTTTTTGAGTCACTGAGGGGCTGCAATGAATGTTCATTTATGCAGACTGATGCATGTTTTTACACCCGAAACAAAGCTGATATCTGTTATTCCCCTTTAAACCGCTGTGTCTTTTTCATTCCAGGCAGCGGGGGTTTCACACACTCGTCCTACGTCCTCATTGTGGGGAGGCGGGGCCGATCCATCACCTGGTGTCTGGTTTCATGCTGTCAGAGAACATCTCCCACGGGCTGCTGCTCAGGAAGGTGGGACCTCGATATCACAACAGCTGCTTCATTTTCACAGTTTATTGGTACAACAGTTTATGAGGAAACGATGAATTTAATGTGCCAGGCCTTGACTCAGCTAGATCATCTGACTTACGTTTGTTCATGAGTCATAATAATCTCATGGAAAATCAGGGCTGCAGTATTAATGTACTCCTACGGCATTGATTGTTTATTACAGCACACAGCATTATGCCTTATGTTCCTCCAGGCTCCGGTGCTGCAGTATCTGTACTACTTGGCTCAGATAGGTATCGCCATGTCCCCTCTCAGCAATAACAGCCTCTTCCTCAGCTACCATCGTAACCCCCTGCCAGAGTACCTGTCCAGAGGCCTCATGGTCTCTCTGTCCACAGATGACCCTCTGCAGTTTCATTTCACCAAGGTCAGTGTACACAGCCAATAATACATTTGTAATGTTTTCGAGTTTTAGATTTACTGTAAATTTGTGGTTGATCCTCTAAGAATTATAACACTTGCAACAAATGCCTAATATTGTACTATGTTGTCTAAAAAGGCCCCCAAAATGCATAGCACACACTCTTTTTGCAAAAAAATCCAAAACGGCAAAGTTTCGTGTATCGTCAAAAATCACACAAAAAAGCCATACTATAGCATGTGGTTTTTGGCCAAAAACCCAAAATTTTCAAAATGCCTCATATTGTAGTATGTTGTGTAAAAAGGCCCCCAAA
>JAOVVB010232711.1:0-10343 GCA_028570985.1 Heterobranchus longifilis
GAGTGTAGTATGCAGGACCATGTGTGTTGCATAAAGGAGTAAGTGTGTTGCATAATTGCAACTAGAGTGCAAAGCAGCGCTTTTGTTTAAGGTATGGGTACATGTGTTTGAGGTATGGTAACAAAAGCTTCAAGTTGTGTTACTTTAGTCTAAGCATGGGTTTATAGTGTTCAAGCAACGGGCAAAAACTGTAATACACACTACACATCCTAAACACGCACACACACTCCTAATTCACACACACCTAATACACACTACACACACACACACACACTACACATCCTACACACACTACACATTTCGGAGTTTTTAACCTGCTCAAATAGGCAAATTGGTTATATGTTGCGCACAGCTGGCGATAGTGCACCAGAAAAACATGTGCAGCAATGATGATGCCTTAAACTTATTATGCCAAATTCAGTGACATCAGTGTCTGGGGCTTTTTAGAGGTCTTAGCATGCTCAAAAGGCACACAGGTGTGGTGCGCCTGGGTGCATAGGTGCTTGGGCCTGCTTGTCGTTGCTTGCAACTATATTTTTTAGTTAAGTTTCCATTTTTATGTACCTGTTGTACCATTTATGATTTTATAAGCATTTTATCTGCTTACTTATAGTTTTAATTTTATGTACTTAATATTTTTCACTGTAAGGAACAATGCTCTAATGTACCAATTAAATAATACAATTTTAATTATTATAAAAATGTTTCGAGTATTATAATTTTTTCAATTATTAAATTTTTAAGATTTTTTTTTACATTTTATTTTCCATATTTTATGTTTCTTTTCTTATGCTTTTATTCACTTTACAGTTCCATCAACGGGGAAGTCTCTGTCGAGGACTATTACCAGATCACCATGATGGCGTATCCTAATTCCACGTTTCTGGAGCCATACTATGGCAATGTGACCCTTGAATTGAACCAGCAGGTCTATATCGCTGTGCAGGTGGATCAGTTTAACAGCAAACAGATTGCTCTTGTGCTGGACCATTGCTGGGCCACACCAAACAGCCAGATTGACTCTAAGATCTACTGGAATCTTATTGTTAATGAGTAAGTGAAAAAAATGTGACTGTGGCTTTAGACCCTTTATGGAAAAGCCACGTTCCTTTCACATGCATTCACGACAATGTTACAGAGGTTTCATGTGAGAATTGTGAAAAGTGACATTAATTAGTTAATAATGCATGAAAATGACACATGAAAAAAAAATGTTGTATGCACATATGGACAATGACTGTAGTGCTTTTCTTTCTCTCTCAAGGTGTCCAAACCCTGAGGATGGCACAGTGGAGGTGTTGCAGAATGGTGCCTCTACATCAAGCCACTTTTCATTCAGGGTGTTTACATTCGCTGACTTACCTCACAACCACATCTACCTGCACTGCATGGTCCATCTGTGTCTGATAGAGTCAGGCAACTGTATGCTGGTAAATTTTCCAACAGTCACTTTGGAATTATCATATGTTATGTTCCTATGTTATACAATAAGGATTCATGTAACATCTCCGCTTACTTCTCTCTCAATTTCTCTCTCTCTCTCTTTGTCAGGCATATAATGGAACTTTCCAGACGCCATTCTGCTGATTTCTATAATTCAGCTGAAATTACCATATGATTCTGATTTGTTTCCAATTAATGAAAGAGGACTAAATATATATTTTCATTTTAAAAAATTGTTTATTTTATGATTAATTCGATTATTGCTTTGCAAATTAATCATACAAGCAAGTGTAAAATGTAAAATAAAATTACAGGTATAATTCATAAATGTCCTGTAAACATGTTGCGTGCATAATTAAAAAAACATATATTCTCTTACCGTTAATATTTTAAGTAAATATTGAAAATGTTTTAAGTGAATATATACCATGCTGCCTGATTTTTTAAAATGTAAATTAATAATAAATCTTTAAATCACTTTATTTTGTGGTCATGGTAATTTCTTTTTTGTTGTTAAAACTAGCAAAATGAAAATGAAAAACTGAAAACTAAAATTGTCATCACAGTGAATTTTAAATGCATCAATCAAAACGTCATTGAGGTCTATACGTTTAGTTTTTAATTGCATTTGTGTGGGCGGCACAGTGGTGTAGTGGTTAGCACTGTCGCCTTGCACCTCCCGGGGCTGGGTTCGATTCCCGGCCAGGCTTGATTCCCGTACATACTTGCATGTGTGTATGTGTGTGCCCTGCGATGGATTGGCACCCTGTCCATGGCATACCCTGCCTCGTGCCCTAAGCCTCCTGGGATAGGCTCCAGGTCCCCACAACCCTGAATACAGGATAAATTGGTATAGAAGATGAGTGAGTGAGTGCGTTTGTGTGTTGGATCCAAAAGCAGGACACAGAGGATGATTTAGGCACTTTTAATGAATGTTTGGATTCAATACAAATGATAGAAATGATGTGAGATCCCACTCAGGGTACTTAACCCTATTTGATAAACAGATGTCAGGTTGAAGAGTAGGCTGCAACAGGGAGCTGGGGAAGGAAGCGAGCAGTACCCTTATTGTTATGGTCAGGCATCAGAAGCAAATATGTGAAGGGTGCTTTTGACTCACTTTAAGTTGGGGGACATCCCTTTAATGAAAAGCCAGAAGGTCAACATGTAGTGAGAGCAGCTGGGTTTGCTAGCAATAGCCAAAACAAGGTCAGAGTAGGTTAGTTGCCCAAGGCAAGATACAAACAAGGTCAAAGAAGATTAGTTAGCCAAAGTATTCACAGATACAAAAACAGTCTCATGCAAGCCAGACTCAGTTTCAGTGGAAAATATAAATAGTAAGAAAGGCTCACAAAGGTAACCTGGACCAACCAGGCTAGTAAACTTTGTGGGTAAAGCGTAGCTTGGGTAGAACAAATAGTTACACCAGGAATTTATTTGGCACCTCCATCTACTGTACACTCACCAGAGCAGTTGAAATAAGAAGACAACTACATAGTGAATGGCTTAATGAGGACCATTCCAGGGGTCTAACAAAGCTGAGAAGAGCAAATGACAGCCACCAACTTCATGGTGCTTTTTGGCATGAATTTATATGAATAGGTTTAGTCACTCTGGTTGCCAAGGCTACATTGATAACTACACTGCTTGCCGCCCTGGAGGTGTATCATAAACCACCTTTAGTAGTTGAAAGACTGAATAAAAAGAGGCCATGCAGAACAAAAAGCTTGTTGTAGCACTCCCGAATCTAATTTATTCCCAAGACTCCAGGAACTTCAGGTAAGCAAGTCTGACCTGGGGGATCTTTCACGACTAACCAGTCATTCAGAAAAATTATCCTACCAATTATGTCAATAGTTAATTCCACATGCTCTGTTTATAGTATTTCCAAACCATTTGTAGCACAAAGTTGAGACCACCGGTAAAGCTGGAGGTTGTTCTTGAAATGCAGCAAAAAATTGGGAGGGCAATCAACAGTTTCTGCTAGTTACACATGCATTTCTCACTAATGGCCCAACAAAGTCCATGTCATTTGACATTCTGGTTTAAATTTGAACTTGAAATTTTTACATTTTCTTTAAATGAGACCTAGATTGATGGTTAGGGGCAAAGCGTGGCTGTCAAACTTATGACCTGACATGTGCAGACAAAAAGGCTATGAGCTGGTTTTTCTTGTTACCTTTTTTTGATGACCTGCAATATTAATAATATAATACATATGCTACTTGAGAAAGGAGTACATGTGTATGTTCCAAAAGGATCATGCAAAACATCATTAACATAACACAGGAATGCTTTCCATACTCTAATCAAGCAGAACTAGATCATTTAATATCTTAGAGTAGCAAAATTCAAGGTTATTGATTAAACTGTCAGTTTAGTAGCTGATACAATAATAAATTTTGATAAATATAGTAGAATTATGTGACGCAACATCTGAATCCTGGCAGAATTCCTACGATTTTTTCATTTCTCAAATCATTTTTCCTTTTTTTCAATATTTTAAAATAATGGCACAAACATCATCTATATCAACAATGTAGGAGTCACTGATGTCATGTGATCAGTCATGCTGAATCATGTTGCATTTTTTCTGTGTCTATCCACACATCCAAAGTATCTCCATGCACATAGCCATCCAAGCCTTGGGAGTGTATATATCTATTAACGGTTTCATATTTCAATATTTATTACGGCCCAAGCACGATGACATCAGCACAATGACGACATGACTGATGACATCAGCACAATGATAACATGACTATGACATAGCCTTTACATACAATGCTTGTTCTCTCACGACTACAGCTCAGCTTCACCTTTGCTATGGATCCAGCAGGTTTGGATAGGATGAGACAGGCACTGGAGAGCCTAGGTGCTCTACTCGGTAAGCACCAGGAAGGACTTGTCGCCACTAGGCAGACACTCGCTGACATCAACACCCGGATGCAACACCTTCAGGCAACTTTATCTCAGGACACAAGCCCTGGATCCCCGAGAGCCATGCCTGCCAGCCCCTCCCACTTATAGAGGATAGCCGGGTATATGTAGGTCTTTTCTTTCCCAATGGTCCCTGATTTTTTAATCATAAGCTTCCATACACTCCTTGGAGTGGTCTCGGGTGGCCTACATGATCACTCTCCTTACTGGTTGAGCCCCAGGAGTGGAGCACAGCTCTCTGGGATGCTCACGACCCATGCTGCGAAAGTTTTAAGGCTTTTTCTGGAGAAATGAAAAAGGTCAGGACGAGATTACTAAGACTTCACCTAGGATCATGCTCTGCCTATGATTATGCCATCGAGTTTCGGACCCTAGCCGCCTCAAGTGGGTGGCTCACAGAGCCCTAGCTGACTTCCTGAAGGGATCTGAGGCACTCAAGGATGAGTTTATTTCTCGAGCACTCCCCACCGACCTTCACAAACTCATGGATCTCGCCAGGCAGATTGACTCACGTCTTCCTTCAAGACAACCATGCAGGAGGTTGCCTCCCACCAGGAGATTGCCTCCTCACAGGACAACCCACACTTCCTCTCCCCCGAAACAGATTAGTCAAGAGGAGCCCATGCAGCTGGACAGGACTCGCATCTCCGAGGGGGAGAGACACTGCTGCCGCCTAGAGAGGGCCTGCTTCTACTGTGGGGCTCAAGTTACATGTTCATGAACTGCCTGGTAAACAGAGGCACTCTCTAGTTAGGCTGGGAGCACTAGAGGGCGCTCCTTTAGACAGACACCCAGAACCACGCCGCTTATCCCCGTAACCATAATTATTGGTGGCCAAGCTCAACAGGCACTCGTTGACTCCGGCTCAGACTGGAACCTGATCAGCGCATCTACTGCCAAGGCATTAAAGATCCCTCGTGTGCCATTAGATCTTCTGTTGGCTGTCCAGGCCCTAGATGGGAGCCCCCTCCCAGCCAGGACCCTTCCACTTATCGTAGGGATGTTGGGAAATCATTCTGAGGAGATGTGCCTTTTTGTTATCAATAAGTCACATGCCGCTTTGGCCCTTGGTTCCCCTGGTTAGCACTTTATGGCCCCCAGATCGACCTGACCAAGCATATCATCACGAGTTGGAGCCCCTCATGTGCCATGTCATGCTTTTACTCAGCACTTCCTTCCTACTCCAGTGATGCCTGAGGAAACCCTGAACATCTCCAATGTTCCCACTGAATACCATGATCTCAAGCAGGTTTCAACAAGACTCGTGCCATGTCATTCCCACTGCATCAACCAAATGATTGCCCTATTCATCTTCAGGCACCTCCCTATCAAAGGGTCGACTCTATTCTCTGGCTTGCCAAAAAAAAAACATCCGTCCATCCTCCTTCCCTGGAGAGATGGGGATCTTATTCGTGAAGAAAAAGGATGGGTCCTACGTCCCTGTATTGGTTACAGAGGGCTCAACGAGATCACCAGCAGGAATCGCTACCCACTAGCGCTCATGGCCACTGCCTTTGAACTAGTCCAGGGAGCTGACTCCTTTACTAAATTAGATCTACGAAATGCCTAGCACCTCGTCCGTAATGGGGAGGTCGATAAGTGGAAGATGGCCTTCACCACCCCTACCGGGCACTATGAGTATTTGGTGGTCCTGTTTGGACTGACCCATGCCCCTGTCTTCCAGGACCTCATCAACATCAATGTTCTTTGCAATTTCTCGAATTCTTTCATGTTCGTCTATTTGGACAACATTCTAATTTTTTCTCAAGGCCTGGAGGAGCACCGGCACCATGTTTGCCAAGTCCTGCAGAGGCTCTTAGAGAACCACCTCTCTTGTGAGTTCCACACAACTTCCACCACGTTCCTGGGTTTTGTTATTTCCGCTTCCAGGCTGGAGATGAAAACAGCCAAGGCCCAGGCCATCTCTGACTGGCCCACTCCAACCTCGTGGTGGGACTTCCAATGGTTCCCATTGTTGCAACAGATTCTTTTCTAGGGTCAACTTTGTTCTGTCCTATTGGCGAGCCTCGAAAAATACCAAACCAGGTAATGTTCCCCCAAATCACCTCTTTCCTTCTTACCTACGTTCACAGGTCTTGGAATGGTGCCATGCATCCAGACTATCCTGCCACCCAGGTTCTGCCCAGACCCGTTTCATCATCCAGCAACGATTCTGGTGGACCAGGTTAGAGAAGGACATGTCTAGATTTGTGGTGGCCTGAGACATCTCCACCAGATGTAGAAGCGATAACCGACCTCCTGCCCGCCTTATTAGACCCTTACCTTTATCTCACCATCCTTGGTCCCATATCTCTCGGGACTTCATTACTGGTCTATGCCCATCTGACAGCAACCACTGTATCATGACCATTGTCGACTGCTTTTCTAAGTCTGTTCATCTCGTTCCCCTCCCCAAGCTACCAACAACTAATCCTCCACATGTTTTGACTTCATGGCCTCCCCACTGATATCGTTTCAGATTGGGGCCCACAGTTCACCTCACGATTTTGGAACGCCTTCTACAAGCTCATCGGAGCCACTCTCCAAGGCATGATGCTACTACCGGGAGGAAGTTCATACTGTGGGTCAAATATGCCCACAACTCCCTACTGTCCGCTTCAATATATAATATTAAGGTAGTTCCTTTACCTTATTCTTTACTAAAAGCTAGCTTTTAGCTAGAGTTTAGCTTGACAGAGGGTGGTGCGTTCAGCTGAGCGCATCATTGCTATGTTTCCTTTAAACTTGTGCTGCAAAACACCACAAACCACAGTGCACATTTGTGTATTGCAGACACAAAAAATGAGGACTAACTATACACTTTAAAGATGGACAATACCACTGCTGCTCATCATCTCATTTCACACTCCATGACCCATACTGCTGCTGCTGTTTGCACATTGCACACATTGCACATTCCATATGCTTTATGTAGTTTATATTTTTACATTTGTATATATATCTATATTTTATACTTAATTTTATTGTAACAAAATTACTGCACATTGTAGATTTTATGTTGTACATTCTTTTCTAGTGGCATTTGCCTCTTATTATTTCCTTTTAGGTCACAAACAGACGTGTAAGCATTTCCCTGCGTATATGTTGTGTATGTTTAAGATCTTTGTTTTAATATGACAGTTTATTAATTTACAGATTAAGTTTAGAATGAGTAAATATAGTAAACAGTTTGGGGACAAAAGATTCTCAAATCTTTCCCCCTGTTCAGGGTCAGTCACTAAATTGATTCTATTTTATTTTGTTTCATTTAGGTTGGAGTGCACTGTGCACACATCTGATAGAGCTCATTCACAATCTGAACAGTTATGCAAATTGTTACATTTTTATGTTTTATATGCAATTCATATAGTTTTTGACACAGAAAGGCAATATTTTCAAACAAATCAGAGCTCATCTAAAAAAGCATGAGACCTTTCATTAGGTTTGGTCTTTAATGTTAACAAAACATTTTATATGTATTGGGTTTTTATTTTTTTTAATTGGATTGTTCTTTTAAATTGGTTTTTATGTTATAAAATGAGTAGAGAAAATTATTATGATCATTTTTACGCTTTATATCATTGTAGTAAGTAATATTCATACATCTAAGTAACTTAAAATGTCAAGAAATAAAATAATATGTACTTATTTTATGCAATTAAATATTAGGATTTACTAAATATTTTAAAGGAAAATTAAGTTGCTGTCTATAAATAAAACTATTTCACTTTTATTTGTACATATAAGTAGCATTTGCTCAATATCTTTATTAATGTAAAGTTCAGGGGTTTGTACATTTTACATAATACTTCATTCATATTACTTAAGAATATATATTTTTTTATATTACAAAAGTAAAATGTACTTAAATAGTGAAAATTGTTATGAAGATTTTATCAAGTAAATACTAGCATTTTTTATTTCAGCATACACACAATCATTCATGAATACTTGTATTTCCGGAAAGTGAATATATGTTGGGTACGGAAAGAATTTTCTGCTTAGCAGATCATGGCTCCAGTATGCTAAAAAACCTTGACGTTATCCAAGCACGAGTAAAAACACCACGATAAGTGTATTAGTGTAGCCGGGGATTATATAGTGAAATAAAGGTGGTTTTTACTCTCATAATTTTTTTTCTGTTATTCTGCACAATCAAACAACCCGCTTTGAATTAAACACCATTTGCATACTGTAACTGTTTTTATTAAAGTATGTTTTTTGTTTGATAATTTGTTTGTTTTTCAAAGGAACATTCATCAGTGTTTCTGGACAAGCATAAAAAAATATATATATTTTAGCTTATTTGGTATAACTGTGTTAAAAAAAAAGAAATTTCAAAAGAATAATTGAAAATTTTTGCTTAAACCCTGGAAGTAAAGTTGAAGTTTTCGTTTGTTAACATTTTGATGACAACTTTCTCATGATTAATCAGTGTTTTTTTTTTTTTATTACTAATGATGCACTTAAATGTTTGTAGACAACAGCCAGCTGAAAAATATAAAAAATCAAAACAAAAATCAAGACGAAAATCTTTGGAACCCTACATTACAACAGAATACCAAGGAAATATGATATAAAATAAATTTGAATAAGAAATTGACTAAAATTTATCATTAGTTTACCATGAATATAAGAGGCAGTTGAAGGGATTAAAATAAATTAAGGAGTCTGTACAAATATATGATTATATGATTATTCTCATGGTGAATCTAACTACTGATCATAAGTTATAATGTAATCATGAGGTCATTGTGCTCTTAGAGTCAAGAACAGCTTTTATTATGGTTATGATGTATCTGATTCCTCTGTTCTCTTTAGACAGATAACAGCAGCTCAAGGCCAAAGTGCAGAGTGTTCTGTACATCCTCACTCTTATCACTAAGGAAGGGAAGAGATTAGCAGACAGGAAGACACCTGGTGGTACAGACACACAGAGAGAGTATAAAGTGGGGGGGAGATCCACTTGGCATCCCCTGTTTAATGCAAACTCCATGGATGAATTGATCTAACGGACCCTTTTGCAGAAGGCTTAAGTAAATTTTGTCTATTCTGATTTTAATAATAATTGTTGTCTTGATCTTACTTAATTCAAATTGATTTTCCTGTAACAGTTGCTTTAAAAATACTCTATATTGCTGCATAAATAAGAGTAATCGTAATTATATTAGATAATTATTATATTTAATTATATAATTATATTATAACAGCCAACTGTGCACTTACTACAAGATATTAAATCAGTGCCATAAAATTTAAAGGTATATATTGAATGTAGACTAATTTATCACATCATGAGTTGCTAAGTAACTAAATAGCACTAATTTATTGTTCAAGGGGCTCTGTGGGGGAGAAAAAAAGAAGTTATAGGCAGGGACGCAGACAGTCATAGTCCTGTAGGTACTGTTTATAAAAAAAAATTTTAAATTATTTTGGCAATTATTTTTTTATTATTATTTTATTTTATTTTAGTTATATTAACTATGTGTTAGCAGGCAAATAAGTAGGCTAGAAACAAAAATTGTACATGCTGTGAAACGTAATCATGCTGGCGGCACATTTTTTGGTTAGTAGCAAGTTTTTAAAAAATCTAAATGCTCATATGTTCTATCTGTCCTTATAGAGCTTATATAGCTGCATCATCATTCTGCAGATTCAAGACAAGAAGTCTACTGTCTGGTGAACTTTTTTTATTTTATTAATATAGGGCTTTATTTTGCCCAAGGTTGTGCATTTACAGATGCTCTTTGGCATACTGCAGTTGTAAAGAGATTATTTATTTAAGCTACAGTTGCCTTTCTATCACATTGAACCAGGCATTTTCATGTGTGTGTGTGTGTGTGTGTGTGTGTGTGTGTGTGTGTGTATGTGTGTGTTTGTGTGTGTGTGTGTGTGTGTGTGTGTGTGTGTGTGTGTATGTGTGTGTATGTGTGTGTATGTGTGTGTATGTGTGTGTATGT
>JAOVVB010232712.1:0-10343 GCA_028570985.1 Heterobranchus longifilis
TTGATATGCAGTTGTGCAATAGCCTGTCTCTCGCTGTGCCTGGGGAAAGGCCAGTATGATTAACACAGTTTTCTCTCTCTCTCTCTCTCTCTCTCTCTCTCTCTCTCTCTCTCTCTCTCTCAGTGTATGATAAATAAACGTAAAAAAAAGTTTTTTGTAACCTTCTGCATTTTAACAAAAACTCTCAACACGCTAGCTGAAATGAGCTGGAAAACTAACAAGCTTTAATTAGCGAGGTGTTAGCGCAGTAGCTGCTGTAAAAATGACATGAATATGTTTCACACTAAGCCTAGGTGACCTTTGACCCATGATTTTGGACAGGACAGGAAAACGTCCCTTTATTCCCGAGTTGTCCGTGCATCGCCATCTAGCTCATTAGACAGAATGTCTATGGTTTCATCACACCAGAAAAGGTCAGTTTAGGTTTAGATAGGTTTATACAATGACATAAAACTAGCCAGATTCCTCTAACTAGTTAGTATACAATAACCTTGGTGCGTAAGTGTTGACACCCCTCTACAGTATGCATTGTATGTGTGTGGTTAGCAATTTTATTTCTCTCTATCTGGCACAGAGTCTTAGTGGTTATTACTTTTGCCTCACACCTCCAAGACTTTCAGCCTAGGTTGCTTGGCATTTCCAAATTGCCCGTGACGTGTAATGGGTTTTTAACACCATCCAAGGTGTAACCCCACTGTGTGCTCCAAGTTCCTTAGAGGTGTGGTATGAATCAAGGGAGGATGTATGGGTGGATTGCACTCTACTTTATAAATACCTTCCTGATCTATCAGATCTTCTGCAGGTTGTTTGATCTTCAAATTCTGAAGTCATTTCATTCCTAACATTTTGCGCAGAGGTTTAATTGTTTCTAGATTCTAGACTAACAGAGGCTTGAAGGTTTTCTTTTCAAATAGATCCACCAACCATGATTGACAAGAGCCCATTCAAAGCTGAAGACAAGCAGCCATATGATGTATGATGTGTATGATGCTGCAACCACCATGCTTCACCCTGCTTATTTTCTTCTTTGGATGATCTTGACAAACATATCTTTTAGAATTCCCCGACCCAAGAAAACAAAGTTCTCCCATTCTCTCATTAGACGATAATTTGGAGGAACACAATGTTCTTGGGAATGTCCCTCTTTACCTGCCCGATTAACTTCACCTGTTTATGATGGTCTTCATGGATTTCCACAGATCATCCAATTTTATTGTACCTTCTTCTTGATCGGCCCATGACAACAGTGAAATCTTCTACAGACTTTTTCATCAGATGAAACCTGGATGTTGTCAAGAAGGCCTTTACCATCTTTATTTGGAGTTAATCACAATCATTTCAGGTGTATCATAATTACTAGAGTTGTCAACCAGGACTGAAATTTCTGGTGAATGAATGCGTAAAACTGATTGACATTTCCAGAGGATTGCAAGCAGTGATGAGACTTATAGCTGCAATAAAACATTTGAATGGGGCAAGTGTTTAAAAAAAGGCTGTACGTCTGTGAATGATGATCCTGACCGAGGTGGCTCAGAGCCCAGTGTATTTGTTCCTGTGAACATTCAGTGAATGAAATGTTTGAGCCTTGCAGAAGAGACGCATCTGTCTGTGTGGAATTGTACACACAATCATTCACCAACACCTATTGCACATTACAGAAACTAAACAATAAACAAGTCCCGCTTTGACTTTAACACCACATTTATTGGAGGATAAAATTGGGAAATTGGAATACTCTCATTAAAATGTCAAGCTAATTATTAAGTAGCTCTCTAAATGGACATTTATGCCTGGACATATTTGGATAAAATACCATCACTATGTTTCCTTCTTAAGGACCTCCTAAACATTTTCGCTCCATCTAGGTGAAGAAGCCACCACATGCCCGGGAGGTTGACCTCTGCGAACAAGGAAATGCACCGCGTTCATGACATTTAGTCCTCGTCGTTATGATGACTTACTGTCGTGGAACCGAAGAAAAGGACAATTACACACTGTAATAATTACCCTGTTCACATGAATACGAGTGCGCCTGTGTGGGGTTGTGTCCTTTTAAACCTATAGGTAATATTGGGTTCAAAAAAATCTTCAATGTTTAATTGATTGTTAAACATATTGAACACTATCTGTACACATTCTCAGGGGCACTTTCACAATTCCTGAATTCTGGCTCCATTGCTATTGAAAAATGGCTTTATTGCTACTAACCCCTCACTAGTACAACTAGCCCGGCTACATACAGATAGGCATAGGAATTGAATCTGTTCCAGAGGCGAGTCCTTCAGGTGGAATTTTTCCATAGGAAATAATGTAAATACAGATTATCTGTTACAGCCACCCAAAAATATTAACATTATTACCAATTTCCAATATTATAATCATATTTTGGCACTTAAAAACAATTAAAAACATTTAGAATACAAAAGTATTCTACTCACTTCGCTTGACTTTCCGCTTTTGAGTTTTGGACAGCTCCCAGATGTACGCGCGACCAGCACAGTTGCTTGTACAGTATGCCAAAAATGTTTCACATGACAAGGCAAATTTCTTGCACAGTTTTTCTTCTTAAGGTGAAATTCGCAAGGCGAGGTGTTTGTACTGTATGACGAGGTACCACTGTACTCTATAGTATAGCTATAGCTAGCTAGCTGTGTGTGTGTAAAACATGATGCAACAACTATGTCGATAAGCAATAGTTAATACAGTAACTCTTTACAGTATCATTAGTGAACACGATGGTTATACAGGTAAGAACCTAGCCTACTATGACATAGCAAGCGGTTTCATGCCAAACTATGTAGCGAACACAGAGCTGAACGTTACATCATGTAATTAAAAGCTGGTTGTTCTTGCTACAAAGTGTTTGGGAACTACTGATGAACACCAGCTATTACTATGCAAATCTAACTTCAGGTTATCTACCTGTATGGTAAGTGCAGTGGAAATACTGTGGAAAAATTCTTGTGTGAAATCGACAGAGGTGGATAGAGTAGCCAAAAAATGTACTCAAGTAGAAAGTAGCTGTACTTCAAAATAATATTACTCAAGTAGAAGTAAAATGTAGTCATCCAAAATTTTACTCAAATAAGAGTAAAAAAGTATTCGGTCAAGTAGTGAGTAACAGTTTTAATCGTAGTATCCAATAAATTTTTTTTAGAAAATATAATAATTATATATTATTATAATAATTATATTAAATATTATATATTATTATAATAATTATATTAAATATTATATATGATTAGAATATATGCTAACATTGCAACATTCAATGAAACAGCTAAACTAACCGCGACATGTTTCCTCTGGTTAGAAGTCGAGTTGTTATATGTTGAAATGTCTGTCTGTTTTGGCAGACAAAGAAGACACCGCGGTATGAAGCTGTTCTTTTGCACTGTGTGTAAGCGAAACATGCTTTATATACTTTGAAGCCAGCGTTGTTCATCCTCTTCTGTTGTAGCATTGGAGACAGACGCCTCTGCTAATTTTATGTTTTCATTCTACCTGTCTACCACGGCTGAAGATTTTATTTCCCCGCTATGCTGCCAGTTTGAGTGTGGTCATGTGACTACATGTGATTATTGTTACTGCGGCTGATTGGTCAAAAGGAGTCATGTGATTATTGTTGCTACGTCTGATTGGTGAAACAGTCATGCGGTAGATCCACCAGCTAAATGTGTAGAATAAATGGTAAGAAATGTAACGACTCGAGTGTAGCCGAATGTAGCGGAGTAAGAGTAGCATTTCTTTTTCACAAACTCAAGTGAAAGTAAAATGTATGCTGCAGTAAAACTACTCATAGAAGTACATTTTTAAAAAAAAGTTACTCAAGTAAATGTAAACTCGTTACTACCCACTTCTGGAAATCGAGTAGTTAATGTGTTACAATTCTGGAGGTAAACTTTATAATGTGTATTTATAGAGCACTAATTTCCTAATATAAATGTTTGCACAAACAAAATGGAGGCTAAAACGTTCGTTTAACTCATAGCTAATGCAGAATCTGATAGGTCAGGCTATTTAAGGGGCGGGACCTTGCTAGTCATTTTACTTCTCCTTAGCTAATGTTAACATTAAAACAAGTGGTTATGACAGAGTTAGATAATGTGATTTAAGCTCCGCCCCCAAGTTTGACCCAGAGATGTTAATAAATTTGAAACCGTGCTAATTTAGCGTCAGTCTAGCTAGCTATTTGGTTAGCTCTTGTCTGGTATTATGTTGTATGTATAAGAAATCACTCTGGCGCTGTGTGTGTGTGTGTGTGTGTGTGTGTGAGAGAGAGAGAGAGAGAGAGAGAGAGAGACAGAAAGAGACCGAGCTCGCTCTGCTCTTTATCTCACAGTGTTCACTTATCTCTCTTCCGCCGCAGCTGTCTCTTATCGCCGAGCATGACGTCCTCACAGGCCAGAGTGACCCTGCGCTTGATATTTTTTCGTCACGGCTGATTGTGGCGCGGCTCCTGATTTGAAAATCTTGTTTAGTGAGACGGAAAAGATGACAGGGACGCAGGCTCTATTAGTGCTGCTAATTTGACTCAGACTGACTAAACCATCCTCGCGCGTTTCTTCTTCTTCTTCTTCTTCTTTTTCCTCTTCTTTTCTCCTTTCATTTCAAGATGACAGCTCATAGAGGACAGCTCACAGTGGTGTAAAACAAAAAAATAGCTAGCTGGCTGACTTTGTTGTTAGCAATGTATCTAGAATTATGCTAGTTAGCATAATTCTGCTGTGCCACAACAGGTATCTGTGGAATAACAGCGCAGAGCTTATGCTACTGTAGGCTTCACCACTTATGTACAAATCTATTTACCACAAAATCGTTACCACAAAAACTGTTCTAATTCTGTTATGTGAAACTTACCTCTGCGTTTCATCACGCGTCTTCTTAATGTGTTGCATTTTCTATTTTATAGCTATTCTCTTACAAAACTAACTGCAGTTTCTGCTTTTAAATTTGACTTGAGGTTGCTATGAAGAATTCAATCAAAAATACAGTGGAACCTCGGTTCACAAATGCCACGTGGTATGACCAAATCGGTTTACGACCAAAAAAAATTAGCCTACAATTTGTCTCTGTTCACAAGCTCAACCTCGGAACGTGACTCATAAACTGCTAGCCCAAGCTGCTGCTATCAGCTAAACAAAAGCATGAGTGTGTCGCCCAGCATCAGTTTTGGTCGGTCGCGGATTGCACAGTTTTGTGCAAAGTGGAGAGATGTCCTCCAAGCCTTTGTCGAGAAGTATCCTCAAACCCAAAACTGCGGCGAACAGTGTGCTACACCTTATGAACGATAACGTGGCATCTTTTTTGTACAGCACAGTGGTGCAAGTGTGTAGCACAGAAGAAACAAATATCTCTGTAAAGATTTTTAGTGAAACTGGCGGCCACGCATGAACCAGAGGCCAAGAGACAAAAAAGAGAGAGACCTCCTGAAGTAGAATTACCCAGTGTTATTATGAAAGGGGAGTCCCCTTCCTAACACTAACCTCCTCCCCACCCATCTTCATCTCCTCCATTCCTACACGTCAGCGAGTCTCACTAAGAAAGGTGTGGTAACAGTACATGTACCTGTAAAAATTAAGTATTTGCTCTCTCCTACGGTTTATATTTATATTTAATGCTGTATTATTTTTGTGTAATTAAGGTTTTTTCATAATTTGTATGAAATTTTATTCACATGCATTTCTATGGAATAAAAAAATGAATCGGTCTACGACCAAATCGGGTTATGACCAGAACGAGTTTGTGAACAGAGGTTCTTCTGTAGATCATTTATTCAACTCAAACTTTGCTGCTCATTAGACTATTATTAATACAAAAGTTAAATAAACACATTCATATGGGTAGTTTTACTATAAACATATGCATATGCTCTGACTAATATGGATACTGCCTGTCTCTCACTGTGCTGACAAAGAAGGAAAGAAACTGATTGAGTTTGCAATATGTGCCACATGAAGCAAGTCATAGGGTGAAGGACTGTTTCATTTCTAGAAGAAAGAAATGAAAGTGAAAGTGAAAAACTGATCATAAACACTTGTATTTTATATTATTGTAACTGACTGCATTATTTTAGCTAATAATTGACAAGTAAATTTATTGGAAACGAATTTTGTCAGATTTTTGTCGACTACGTAGATTATTTGTTGCACCTCACTACATTCAATGAACACATAGTGAATGTTTGAACACATAGTGAATGTTTACCTCTTCCTTATGGCGTGGAGGTTCTGCTTCAGTCTCCATATCTGTGGTGGTGCCCGTCTGTGTTTGCAGAAAATAAAGAAGGCAGAAAAAAAAAGCATTTGGTTCAGCAGACTTACAAAATGAACTACGTCAATGTGAAAAAGAATTAAGCAGCAAAACAAATAGCACAGAGGAGGAGAAAAAGATCATGTTTACATCTTTACTGCTACATAATGCATCGTCTTGGTCAAACATAGCTCCTATGTCTCGGCCTGCATCTGTTCTGGGGGGGAAAAAGACATTTACTAGCAAATAAAAAGGGCTTTTAGTGGCCAATTGCGATATACATTAAATAATATACAGTGGAGTAAAATGTGTTCTCCTCTTCATCATTAGACAATGCATCCTCCGTGTCAAACTCCTCTATTCTGATGTCTTGTCCTGCTTCTGTTTGAAAAAAGAAAAATTAGTTAGTGAAAGTGTATTGTTTTAGTGGCTAGTGTCATGCAGATAGGAAGTTTTTATCTCTGCATTTCACCTAACCATGAGTAGTGAACGCACACAACTGTAGTTTTGTGTGCATAGGGCCTTGTTCAAGTGGACTTCAGCCACTGATGTTGAGGATGGGTGGTGGTCTATTGCTTAGGGATCTGGAGTACCATAAGGGAAGGTCATATGTTCGAAACCATGCACTATCACCATTGTGCCCCTGAGCAAGGTACTCAACCCTGTGGTTATCCAGGGGCAGTGCCCCTGTAGTTAGTTCAATGTCTGTTGCTCTGAGAGCATTAGCTAAATAATGTAATGATGTTTCATGTAATGTAAATTCTACTTCCAAACCTTTAGACCACAAATGCTTTAAATCTAGACTTACATATAAGGGCTTCAGCATCATAGTTAAAATAATGGATAATTATTATATAATTTAATAATTCTGTATAGCAGAAGTGTACATATTTAACTCTTCATTGTCAGGTAGATGTGTGTCCTCTTTAGTCACTGTCCTTGCTCGATCTTCTCTCTGTGACTTTGCATGAAAGCAGAAAAGACAACATGGTCAAAAACAGGGTTCTCGCCACCATTCATTCATTCATTCATTCACTCATACTGCTTTATCCTGTATTTAGGGTCGTGGGGACCTGGAGCCCATCCCAGGAGGCTTAGGGCATGAGGCAGGGTACACCCTGGACAGGGTGCCAATCCATCGCAGGGCACACACACATACACACATCCATTCACACACTACGGGCAATTTAGGAACACCAATTAGCCTAACCTGCATATCTTTGGACTATGGGAGGAAACCGAAGTACCCGAAGGAAACCCACCAAGCACGGGGAGAACATGCAAACTCCATGCACAGAGATGGGAATCGAGCCTGGCCGGGAATCAAACCCGGACTCTGGAGGTGCAAGGCAGCAGTGCTAACCACTACACCAACGTGCCGCCTTAATGAGACTTGATTACTATAACTTGTTCCTGGCTGGTCATTCTGCGCATGTCATTACAATATGTTTTTGCAAATAATCCAGTATGCAGCATCCCATGTCACTCCAGTACAGTGTACTTTTCTGTAAGTTCCATTCAATCCAAAAAACTTACAAAGCCAATAATGGGCCAGACCCAATATGCAATGCTTAGATCTAAGCACTTAAACATTTTGGACTACAAATAACAGCTCAACATTATCTGCCATTCTTCATAAGAGAGTTGTAGTGTAAAACATTTGTTAAAACTTATTAATATCTGAATCAACACCCATAGGAAAGATCCAAAGGTACAATTTACCCATCATTTTTAATAATCTACTTTTTAGTACAGTAAAAGCTTGTTTCTTAGGCCAACATAATGACCACACCAACTTAAATTCTTCCACAAGAAGGAAGCTGTACCCTCACAGACAGTGCTGTTGCTGCCTAAAGCATCATTCCCAATTTAAAACACAGGGTAGAAACCTGCTGAGTGTTAAGTTCAGATGTAGGAGTTGAGTCTGGTCTCTAGATGTTTCCTGTTGTCTTGACATTGACTAGTCTTGGGCATACACAAGTTTATCATGAAGTAATTCCTTCTTATGCAAAAACAAAAGTACTAAACTGTACTACATGTCATTGTACTTTTGGTATGTATTTGTCACCTTGAAACATCCATCCATCCATCCAATACCTATACCACTTATCTTGTTTAGGGTCACTAGAGCCTGAAGCCCATCCCAGGGACCTTAGGGCACAAGGCGGGGTGCACCCTTTTGGTCAATTTGAAAACATCAATCACTGCATGTTTTTGGACTGCAGGAGGAAACCGGAGTAAATGGAGGAAACCCCCCAAGTACAGGAAGAACCTCCAAACTTCAGATTCGAACCCCCTACCCTGGAGGTGTAAGGTGACATTGTTAACTACTAAGCCACTGTGCTGCCTGAAAGCATTATTGCACCATTAATATGTCCTTAAAGCTTAACCCTAAAACTACCTTCATATGTAAAATACTAAAAGTACAAAAGATGTCCCCTCGAAGAAGTTGTTTGCCAACGTTATTTATGGGAGTGAAGAAAACAATCAAATCATTGCTGCAAATGTGACCAATTTGTTGAAGTAAAGGCTTATCCCCAAAAGAAGATTTGATGTTTGTCAATCTCCTCTGTCTTACTTTCATCTAAACTGACTCGTTCTTGACACCCTTAGGCAGGGAAGAAAGTAGTTTTAAATTCTCTACCGCACCCCGCTATCGATTCAAATTGTTCACTTCTTCTCGGCTTCATGCATCCTTGAAAAAATGTTTAAATATTTTAATACGTAAAAATGAATCTTTTCCAGAACAATAAATCCAACGCACCCTTTCACAGGTGCCATGTTTAATAAATAAAGAATATGCTCATGCGCAGTCATGTACCGCCTACAGAGGATCTTTGATCGCGTATTTGAGCTGCTGGCTGTGCTGTTGGAATAAAACTGAACCATCACACCTTTTTTTTTCTGCTAGACATTTTACTTTGGATATTTTTCAACAAACGTCTGCTTGCTAAAAACCTCACAGTACTGGATATCAGGCAGCTGCAGTACGCTGGCAGAAGCTTGCGCACGCATGTTAGCAGTTATGATAGATTAAAACGCAACACAGACGGTTCAGAGGCAATTCTTAACGACTCAGGAGACATTACTAAAGAGATAAAGTGTTGTTTAAGGTGACATACCATTATGAGATGTGTTTTCTTGACTGTGTTTTTAATAAGGCTTTCGGCAGGCAGCTGCTCTCTTCTCTTACCAGTACTATGGGCCACTACTGAATCCCGTATTGAAGATAAAGTACTGGACCGTATCATCCTGGACCGAGCCTTACCCAGGCTCTTCAGACTCTTGGACTTGACAACTTACAGTCCTGACTAACAGTCCAAACCATTCAGTGAGGCCTCTGTGTCATGTGGATGTAAGAGAGAAACATTTCCTTATTGGATGCTCAGGAGTTCAATCAGAGGGTCTTTGTACCTGATTGCAAGGGTTAGGGTTAGGGTCCTGTTTAAGGGTACATCTTAATATAAATATCAACCCCAGAGTATCCCTTAGGGGTGTTTTCACATTAGGGACACAAATTCCTTTCTGAGAATACTTGACCCCCAAGGCTGGATCATTTTTCATTAGTGAGAACACAATCGTTCCAGGCTCACAATCCGTTCCAGCACACTCGTGGCACAGATCGAATCAGATATTGAAGATGATCGTACATGAGTACGGCAGAAGATCGCTGTTTAGACGCGACATCATCAGTGCTGTCAGTCTGCTCTGAAATGGCGTAGCACAAAGGTTTACTCCCTTGTTCTTGTTTTCGTTCGAGTTTAATGGCTTTTCACAAACCAAGTAGGTACATACTGCCACCTGCTGTATCAGAGACTGTAAATACGCAAATGTATCCAAGTACGGAAATGAAAAACAATCCGAACGATGTGTACTAATGTAAAACGCCTCAGTGTTCACGTTCACGTTTCTACGAGCATCAGGTGCTGCTACCAGAACGCCAGTACTGGTATCTACTTACAAGGAGCACAAATATTCTTTATCCTTAGTGAGACCCTCGTTTTTACTCTCTCGCACACATACACACAGCTTCAGTGAGAACATACACTTAGCTTCAGTCTCATGTAATGATGTCACTTCCTGCTCTTGTC
>JAOVVB010232713.1:0-10342 GCA_028570985.1 Heterobranchus longifilis
GCGTACTATTGGTTTCATACTAAGGTTTCGGACATCTCGCATAGTGTTTTAGCCTCCTAAATAAGCATGTTTGTATGTAATTTTGGACGCAGCCTGTGTTACAGTATATATGATCCATATTGGTATTTCTGTGTGCATTCTCTTCCACAAATGTAAATGAAAACCAGCAGAAGGTGGCTGGCGTCTCCTCCAGCTGCATCTCAGACAAGCATACTGCAGTCACTGTCAAGATGGACATTCGGGCCCGCCCGGTGCACACCAGTGTTATTCCAATCAAATCTTGTCCTGTCTGTGGGCATGAACATCCTCTCTTTCCTAAATAAGAAATGACAGCCGAGAGTGCTGCTCTGGTAGGCCAATCAAAGAACAGCTCCAGGATGTTTTACAGTGATTACCAGGACAACCTGTATGCTGGTCCAGAAACAGGCCAGCAGCATCAGAAAGAGAAAGGTAACTTAATAACACAGTAACAGCCAGCTGCAGTTATACCTCCTGGTCCACAGCAGACACAACTGAGAAACAAATTACAGAGACGGGGTGCTACACCCATGGTAACTGAGAAATCTGTTGAAATGTTAAAACGGAAAGACGCGAGCTAATATTCATGCTGAGGGGTACAGCAGTGGTTAAAGAAAGATTCATTTATTCTTGCCCAAAATCAGGCTGCTATTAAAAGTGGAAAAAACAACAGCAGGTGTAATTTGTTCAAGCAGTAATTACAACCAACGTTTGATGTTTTATTTTTTATTTTTAGGTGGTCCTCTAGAGTTCACAGATATTATGTCACGAGGAAAACAGGAAGTCAAGTAATGAGCGAGAAATACGTCTGCGGGAGGAGGAGCGGTGGATGAGTCAAACAAACACAGGTTTCATGTCCCGTTTGAAAATAAAATGAATCAGTGAGTTATTTGTAACGTAACAAATATGCTGATTTTAAACCAAACTACGACCTTTTTTCTAACCGTACCAAGTTGTTGCCTCAACCTCCCGAAACAACATCTGTTTTACAAATGTAACGTTTATTTATGAGGATGGAAAATGCTCATATAGATCATAATTACTCTGAGCAGTAGGGGTGCTATTCTAGTAAATGCTCATATGGTCATATTAGAAAGTAGAGACAAATGACAAATATGGTCGTATGGTTTGGAGGACTTGTTAAATTAAAACTATATTTCTTGACCGACGGCAGCTTGGTAACAGTGACGCAGCATTTTAAAAGTTCTGTCCTCAAAAAAGTTTAAACCAAAAAAAAAAAGCTGACTTTTTGATGTTGATGTAATTAAACTACAAAGTTTTCTAATTTAAATACATCAGACACACTGTGGAGAGGAAATCTTTGGAGTTGTTGGAAAGCATTTTGCTAAGCTAGCACTCCCGCTTTGCTTCCTTTTGTTTTAAGCTAATCAAGATCTGTCTAGTGATTGATCAGAAATTAAACTGATATTGATCATCTCATCTGCAGTAAGACAGCAATTTAGTGTGTTTCCTTAAAAGACAGTGTGTAATGAAAATGGTTGGATGAATTCCATAAACGGAGCTTCAGGGTTTCGCTGTCCTCCAGCTGCACGACTCCGACTATTTCTTAACTTTCAACTTAAAAGTAGGGTTATATTTCCCTGTTAAGGTCTCTTTTTTCTATGTGCAAATTAATGTATTTGAGGAAAGATTGTTTGTATAAGCGTGCACCATTATTTGTAGGATTAATCCTGTCCCGCCCTCTCAATGACAGCAGGCTTTTCTGGCCTCCTCTGAGTGAGGCTGTTCAGAACAGCTATGAACACTTTTGCTCTCAGATGTGGTCAGATGGTCTGTTGAGCGTCTCTCCTGTCTCTCAAGTCTTTCTTACAACCCTTCTCTGTATCTGGTATTCAGCCCTCGTCCACATGTTGCACTGAAGATGCATTACAAACCAATCACACGTGTGTTATTTCCTTAAACTGCAGGGAACTGTATCTTTTATCACTGAACGCTGGAGCTATTTGTCAGGATAAAAAAAAAAAAAAGCAAAGCTAATAACATCAAAAACAGGTTTTCACAGAGAAATGGTGCAACATTGCTGTTCTGTCACTGTGCTTGGCCAAGGTTACCTGAAGTACTATCCAGATAAGTTTAAAAGGGTTAAAGTGAATTTAATATGGTGCAAAATGCCAAGAGCAAGTGCTTTTAAAGCGCTGCAGTCACTGAAACTCGTGCCATTCTTTTGGACTGTGCCATTTGAATTGCCATTTGGATTTGGACTCCGTCCCACAGTGGAGTAAACATCCAACTGCTCCAAACCAGCGAGCCAGTGTTGACACTGGACAACGTGTGTGGTGTATTGGAAAAAAACAAACAAACAGCAGAAATATAGACATTCAGAAATATGCCCCAACACAACAGTGCTGCTCCACCACACAGACTGCTGTCGCTGTCTTTGCTTGACGAAGTCTTTTATCTCCTGTTTGTGGTTTGGCAACATTTCATGTAGTTTCACGAATACGGACTGAACTTGAATATTGACATACTATTTAAAATCACTGGTGTTGTTTCTATTTTAAGATCCCTTACATGTAACAAAGACATTTCTACTCCGATAAAACAACACCCTCTGGCAAGCTCCTTCAGTCATTGTTGATTTCAGTGTCAGTCTTTCACAGTTCATCATTGTTCTACTCAGAAAACTTTTTATGATGTTAGCAAATTTATCTGATGGACAAAATGCAACAATTCCACCAAACCATGTAGGTCGTTTGTTTCTCCCCTCCAATGTGATCCACAGAAGCGTTTCCATCCTCATCACTAAACGTAACAGTCAACGTTTTTAACACGTGGTTAACGTTGTGAAAGTGTTGCAGTTTGGTTTAGACACCAAAACTACTTAAGTTAAGTAAAAGGGTAAAATCAGTACATTTGTTACATATGTACATGACGTAATTATGCATGTGACATAGAATGTGACATAGTTATGTTTGTTACCCAAAGTTAAAATAATGCACCATTGACTTTTATTTTCTAACAGGACGCAAACGCCGGCCTCCTGTCCAGTGTTTGTGTGACCAGACCGGTTTCATTCCCAACTCGTCAAATACCGTCGCTTTGTCACGACACCTTTACTGTCTGTATGAGATGCACTTTCAACTACCTCCAGTGTAAACCGGCAATATCAGACGCCCAGAGCAAGTAGACGTCATGTAAGACATATTTAGAGTGAGAACCCAGGAGACCGCTGTCCGTGTCCCATCTAAAACCAAAAGTCAGTGTTGACAAACGTACTTATTGTCACCCAAACCATGGTCTTTTTCCTAAATGTACTCGTGGTTTTGTTGCCTAAACGTAGTAGTTTTGTTTGTATTCAGAACATAAAGCATGTGTCCCACATGTTAAAAACTGCAACCATGAGCATCATGTTTTGACACGACCGTGAGCATCATCATGTGATGTTTAGGGCTGTCTGGTGCGTTAAGTAGTCCCACATGTTTAAAACTGCGGCCCTACGTGTCATATTTTGACGTGGAGGGTTACTCATAGCGTTCAGTAGCACCCACCCTTCCTGCACACCCTAAACAGACTTCCTCTGTCTTATTATTATTATGTTATATGACTTCCTGCTTTGCTTTACCAAACGTTTAACTCTTTGTTTTCTCACTGTAAGTTTGCCTTTTTTGTCTGTACAGCTGTACACGTCCAAACATTTGACTGCAGTGGTTGTATATTTTCAAAACTCTGCAAACCATTTGTCACAGAGGTGCTTCATTCACATCCTCTGTGTCAGACATTTGACTGATTTTGCTGAGGTGCAGTTTGCTGTTTTGAAGAGCTGCATTTGCTGTCTCAGTACAGGACAAAAGATAAGCATCAGTTTTAATGTGAAATATGTGTCAATCCTCTGCAGGGGTATAAGGCAGTTTGCTTTTTCTCCTGCATAACTCATGTCAGGACAAAGACAATCCTCCAAACCCTCCATGAACATTGTGTTAGTTTCACATGATGGACTGCAAAGACGCCCCTCTCACTCTTCATATTGTTGTGACAAGCTGCATGCTCCGGGCCGTGTCCTGCACAACTAAATTCATGATGTCCCTAAACAGTGACAAGACTCACAGCTGTTGTTGTGCATCTGCCATTATGTCTCAGACACATTAGCAGCACTATCAATAATATCATATTGTCCTTGGCATTTTTGAATGAGCAGTGCATCAAACCAGGTTTCCTTGCGTGTAAATGTTAAGTCACACAGCAGAAGCAGTGCTGCTCCCTGCGTGTATTCTCCACAGTTACATGAATTGTGAACTAAATACTTGAAATGCTTCAAATCAACTCTATATGTGGTGGAATCTTCTTTTACTTTCCTTTTATTCAGTGAATATTGGAATTATTCACATAGGCAGCACCAGCCATGTCACGATGTATAGCAAGGTGTATATAACAGGGTTAAAGGTGGAAGTGCCTTACAGCCCATCATGACACAAAGACCAATGGAAACTGCATCCAATCAGATAAAGAAAACGCAGGACCTTGGGGATCACAAGCGAAACTCAAGCAGACTGAAAAAGGTCTAAAAGACATATTCAGACATTATATTTTTCTGTAGGGCAAACGGACAACTTTATTATTTATGTTTTTATATAGTTAAGCTTCTAAACTTCTTGCTCTTCCTCTGACTTTAATGTCTGTAAAGTACACCTGGCCTCAAGATGTATTAAAAGTCTGACTGTGTCTTTGATATCTGCGTTGTGTTGGTGTGTGGCTGTGCTTGTTGAGTTAACATACAGATTTAACTCACTGGAGTTGTTTGCTTTAGTTTGTTACCAAGACACTTAATACATAAGATAAAACAAAAAAACAACTGAAAAGTGGAAATTTAAAACATCCTCAAAGCAGCACCTTTTGCACAGGTGGTGTCCCTGTGGGTCTGCTGATGCAACAGTCTATTTAATCACTGTGCAGTTGCGTCTCTCAGTCTTTAATCTCAGTGAGATTGTCTGGTTAGATGAAAATTACATGACGAGAAGAAAATGCTGGCACTTCATGAATAGTACATATTTTTTTATGCTACAAATGAGCCTTTTTTGTGAAGAGTTGCAGCGTCTGTTGGGGGACTCAGACACTGTTGTTGTACCGATCTGTTCCTCTGTAAAATATTAATCTGCTATATCAATATCTTCTGCAGTCACCTACAGAACGCACTCCCTGAGTCATCGAGGTGATGTAATCCACAAGCAAGTTTAAAAGTGGAAAGTCTAGTTACAAGTAGTTACACTGATCCAGTAATCAGCCCATTCCTGTCTGCTATGTAGTAAAAAAAAAAAACATTTTTAAACAAAGTTCAAAGGTTTTTTCCATCTTAGTTGTTTTCACGTCAAATATTCATCAACCGTTGTTGTTATCCTTATAAGTATCATAAGGTTATGAAAATTAAACATCATGTTGTAAAGAATTTTATTATATATATAAATTATCATAGCCCAGAGTCAAGTGTTTCATATTTGAATTTCTGTGTGCACTGGAGGTTCAGTTACTGTTGTTTGTAGTGAGTATGAAAGTGCTGCAGCAGGCCTTGAGTTAAAGACTTTTATAACGTGTCCTCGGCTTTTACTGCTGAGTCTTCCTGGGACGGCTTTTGTTAAACGATAGACACAAAGGCCGAAATAAAAAGAGGGTGGAGGGAAGGGTGCTTTGGGTTGTATTGTACGGTAACAACAATAAGACCTTTGGTGAGTTTTATATCCTTTTCTAATCCTGCAGGAAAATCAGAAACTTCAAAACTTGAAGGTATTCCTTAAGATCTATAAAATGTTAAATGTATAGATAATATAGTGCACAGGAATGGGACTCAAGTAACTGAGTTGTTTGAGTCATATAATATTCATCCTGATGAAGTATCTCTTAGGATTAGGAACATACAGTATATTTGGCATTATTCAATGAATGAAATGTAATTGAGAAAGGCTCAGTCTCTGTATTAGCTTGTTCAACAATAATTTAACATCTAATTTAAAGGGGACATATTGGGTTTCTACTAGAACATGCTTTAATGTTCAAAAAACACTTTTTTTTTCTCCTACTGTCTGTCTGAATATACCTGTATGCTCCGTTTTAACGCCTGTCTCTTTAATCCCACTCTGCTCTGATTGGTCAGCATTTCCAGGTCTTCTGCATCTGCATTCTCGGCATCTTTGCACCGTCATTGTAGCCGGAGAATGACTGTAATGGTGCTTCGGCGGCACGTTGTAACTATACACAGTGTATTTGTGACATCACAAACGTACAGGAGTCCCGGCGGCTCATTCTGAATACGAGCTGTGTCTTTCTCTCTGGATCATTCTGATACTTTCAGAGAATTTATACAGCACCTTGATCTGCTTTATAATTTAAAAAAAAAACATGGAAATCTCACCTTTAACAAACCAGTGCTACTCCAAATGTGACTCCAAACTTTTCAAATATAATCCTTATTATCATTAAAGTAGTGTTATGTATCACTTTTCTCACATTAAACCTCATTGTGTACCATGGCAGCTACACACAGACCGTCTTCTATTATTCCAACCCACACCCAAACACAAGTTCATCTCACACACACAACTTGAATTTTAAAGTAATCATTGAAACAGATGGCACGACTTGCATGCAAGGAGAATGCCAGGAAATAGTTAGAACATGCTGAGTTTAACAGACATCTAATGCAAGCTGCGTTTTCACAGACAGGGACCAGATCACTGAGGCTGCGGATTTTATTTTTATTTATTTTTTTCAGTAATGATTTGCATGCGATCACGCAGCCACAATCCATCCCCTGTTACTTCAGATAACACCTGGCAATAATACGTTTCCATCCCGAGGACATGTGCTGCATCAGATGAATCACGGGGATCATATCTCCGGCTGCTCGCTCCCACTCCATTGTGCTGCTGATCAGAATGTCCTTCTTCTCTTTATTCAGTTTCAAAACTGCATTAATGTAATACATTTATATAATTCCATCAATGCTTGTGTATTAGTGTGTTTTGTGATGTGGCTTACAGTAAAGCTGCAAAGATTAAACCATTAATTGATTAGCTGTCAACTATTAAATTAATTGCAAACTATTTCGGTTTTAGTATTTCTTTTTTAAGAACAAACAGGCAAAATTATCTGATTCCAGCTTCTTAAATATGAATATTTTGTGGTTTATTTACTCTCTGACAATAAACTGAATATATTTGAGTTGTGGACAAAACAAGACATCTGAGGACATCATGTTGGGCTTTTGGTAACGCTGATCAACATTTTTACCATTTTCTGACATTTTATAGACCAAACAATGAATCGATTAATCAAGAAATTAATCAACAATGAAAATAATTGTTAGTTGCAACCCTATCTTGCAGTATTCATTTATAGTGGTATGAGTTTCAAATGAAATGCACTTATGTAAACTTGATTCCTTGTCTTACATAATTATAATTCAGATTTTACCTTGACTTCGTGCTGTATGATTAAAGGATTAAGGGGCGTTTTTGTAACTCTGAGCACTTAACTATTCTCCCTTTGTGTGCTTTCACTGTATTTTGAGATAGCCAGAGAATTTTTGTGTTTTTGACAAAAATTCAAGTATCCTCTGTGAACGAGAATGGAGGTAATAATGAAAGAGAGAATAATCCACGCATTAGCTGCAAACCTGCCTGTCACATTTGAAACATGAAGGTCATTTACTCCAAAGGGCAGTATTGTAATGGGAGATGAAAGTGTTATGAATGCAAGCCTGCTTCTCTTGTATGCTTTAGTAAAGAGAGATTTATATCCTTCCTCTAAAGCTTCCAGGAGAGTCATATCTGTCTGTTGTTTGTGTCATATCCATACTATATTTACCTGTGCACAGTGTATGGATCAAGAGATTAATTTCGACACAGCACATCATCTAATTTTATAAAGCTTAATGCTGAGATAATAAAAGGTGAGAGCACCACGTATATGCAGTTTACGTAGCCATGGTGACCAAGACCAACCGCTGACCAGTGTGGCACTCTTATGCAGAGTTGATCGATAGTCTATTGACAAATAGAGTGACTCATGCTCTGATCACAGAGCAAATCTGCTGCTTCGTCAGATGTGCAAGAGTAACACATTGTTTGAAATCAGTCAATCTAGAAAAATGTGTATTCTGTACAATCGTATTACTTGCAACTCAGAGGGATTTCATTAGTTCAGTATCTCCATTATACAGTCTGCAGAAAACACACGTCATCACATCACATGTCATCTTTTTCTCCACAATTGACAAACGTCTGGCAGACACTTACAGAACAACAACCAATTGACGAAACAGAAACAACTTGATTCTGAAACAAAAAGTTGTTTGAAATAATTAAAACAGCAGCAGACTGGTGGCAGCTGTTCTGTTGTTTGTGGCCAAACAAAATAACAACACATACAGATATATACAAACGTTGGAAAAAAAGGAACTCACAGCCCTCAGGGTTGTGTTTTGTTTTGTCTGCAGTGTTTCGGTCTCCATCATCTATATGGATGGAATGCAAATAAACAACAACAGGTCGATCGTTTCTTACCCACGGGAGCGTTTCTCCTAAATTAGCACAGATACTGGTGACAGGAGATCAACACGCTGTCATACCTAAACATAAAGGTTGTAGTTTTAAACACACGGTTAACATTGTAGACAACAAAACAACTTGGGTATGTTCAGAAAAAAGATTGTGGTCTGGGTCAGAATCAGTATTCTGTCTGTTAAAGTTCTCAACATTGACTTTTAGTTTCAAACAGAACAGGAACGCTGGTCTCCTGACTTAAAGTCTAAAAGACTTAATCAACACTACGTTGCAAGACTTCCTGCTTTGCTCCCGTCACAATTATTACGGCTAATAGAGGCCGCCACCTAACAATAAACGTAAATACAGGTTGCAATAAGCTGCTTGTACAAATGACCTATGGGGGCATTTTTCAGGGGTGGACAGTCTCCAAATAAAGCAAGTTCCTGCAAGTTTCAGCGTTCTTACCAACCGCGGAAGCTGTTAACTACTTCTGTTTGAATCTCGCAGATGACTTGCTCTGATCCGAGGGTGGCAGGAAAATGTACGCACAATGTTGGCAACTGTTTTCCGAGGAGAGTAGCTGTTGAAAAGACGGACACTGTTACCACATGACATCATAACTGAATCTGAATTTACAAACCAGAGCCTCGTCTACAGTCTGTGCTCTCAGTGGAGGGACTGTAGATTAGACATGATGAGACACAACAAATCTGCATTAACATTAATGGTTTGTTAATTTGGAGTTATAAAGATGCCGCAGTCTGCTCAGGTAGCAAATCTAGTGACACATTCGTTAATATCTCTGGAGAACTGGAAGCATCCAGAAGCAGTCATCAGTTACAAGCAAATTATCAATTGCTTTACCACGATGGCATGTGAAAAATAACAGAGTCTGAACAGGAGCTGTTTTTTTAAGTGGCACCGTCCACTCAGCATAATGAGGGGATGGCAACGTCTGAAGACACAGATGCACAAATGAGTTTATATGTCATCATGTCAGCAAACAAGTAACAAGTGAAGGAAAGAGTAAGATGAAAGCAGACGATACAGAGAGCTGGTTCCTGCTGTCAAACACACACACACAATAAAATACCCAGAACACCATGCAGGTAGACCAATTTGTTGCCATGTCAATATTTGGACAGAAAAGGCCTCTCTGTAGTTTCAAAGGCCACATGCTGACACACATGGTGATGCTGGATGGATTGGTAGTTGGACAATCACATAACAACAATGTACAAGAGAGACATCTAATCACTCAGCGGCGCTCGCTCCCTGCTTCCTCCTTTGTTTGTTTCATCCATCCTCCATTGCACTATAACAATAACCATCTAAAGATGTCATTCTGTCTGCTATTGAGCTCTAACTGATTATTTTGTTCAAACAAGCGAAGATAACTGCTTCCATGGAGGGGTGGATAATTTCACCTGCTCCCAATACAAATAAACTTGTTTCAAGGATTCACAGCATCGTTTCCTTGATACCTGTGGAGCAATCTGCACTCGTCTCTCTTCTTTTAAAGATGCATTACAGTATTTTCTGCATGATACCTAGACATAAAGGAAATGACAATAGGAACACATGCATCATCTCACTACATTGCCATATTCTGTTTATGTGCTTTAGGGGATTTGTGTGTTGAAGCCTGAATTTTAGACAGAAACCACAGAGTGGTTTGTGAAGACAAGCATTTTTGGCGATGTGCTTATTTAACCCTCTGATAGCGCTCATGCAGGCCGAGGCTGCAGGCTGGATTTTAAAGCTATATACTGGTATCATAGGAAACTTGACGCACAAGTGGTGAGCTGCATCTCAAATTAATCTTCAGG
>JAOVVB010232714.1:0-10342 GCA_028570985.1 Heterobranchus longifilis
AATTTCGTGCACGCACACACATAACGACAGAGAGGGAGAAATACATCTTTAAACTCTCTAATGAGAATTTATTTTGCTTTACATGCGCACACACATGTGTTATAAGAAACAGTACACACGCGCTTACAACCGCACAATAAAATATGTTTTACACGCACACACATGGTCACAGTGTTATAGTAAACAGTACACGCGTGCACAGATGTTGATTATAACAGTGAGAGACGCGCACTAAGACCGAGCAGGGGTGACGATTATCCACAATTCCGCAGCGCAAGAGAGAAAAAAACATTGGCTCAGGTGTGATCACGTGACTCTCGGCGTCAAAACAAGAAGTGCATGCATGATACTTGGTACTCATAAAACCAAGACTTAAAAATTTATTAAAAATCTTAGCTCGTCTTGCGGAACACTCGAAAACCGCGTTACTCGCAATCCGAGGTTCCATTGTATATGTGTTCTAATAATCATTAATCACAACAACTGTCAGTCACAAGCATGGGTAAGAGTAAATCTGTAAGGTGCACAGTACTGAGGATAGAGCAACTGCCAAAAAGACATTCAAAACCAGTCACGAAAGCACTTACTGCAAGGAAACGATCTGATAACATTGTGATAGTAAACAACACTTAATATTTGTTTTTACGTTGTTCCAAATCACCTCTGAACTGTCAGTGTTTATACGGTTAAGCTAACTAGCTCCTAACCTAAGACTGAATTCTAAATCGCCTTCCAAATTGCCTCATCAAATGCCCTACTTGGTGTGTGAACCAATGGATTGTACACCCTAGACCACGATCTTTCCATTTAATTATTTTCGGGAACCCCAAAGTTAACAGAGCTGAAATATAAAAATAGAAAAAAATAGAAATACAGAGAGAAACTTATGAGACTTTTCCCAAAATCCATGTTTTATTCTCCTCAAATTTTGGCTACATAGTACCAGTAAGATTATGTGTTGTAAAAGCAATATCACACTGTGCTGCTATGCTAAATATCTGCGTGGCTGTCAATCCTTGGTATTTGGGCCATGCCCTTGTGCCTATAACAGGATCACAGTCATACAGATAATAATCATAACAGCTTCCCATCTCCTGTGATATTGTTTAGTGGGTTGGTTTATAGAAGGAAGATACTGGGGTCCATGGGATAGATAATAGTAGCATATTTAAATAAAAATTGTCCTCTTCCTGGCTGCCTGTTTGTTAGCTATGAATCTACAAAACTGGAAAAATGAGATGTGCACTAACCCAGGTTTGATACAGCAGAATGAAGTTTCCTAAGTGTGGACTCTAGGCTGCTGGGGTACGACATCAATTTGGTGGCATCAAGTATGAAGAGGACACAGTGAATTTGTTCATTCAGGGAGGGATTTGCTATGTAGCCACTCACAGTATCACTGATTGTACCACCTTCCTGAAACTGGAGCCAAAAACAAAATACTTACTGGCAAATAAAATGTACACACCTAGGCTAAAGATATTTCATCTCATTTCTTAACACTTTTCATTTTATCAACATTTTTCAGGTATCAATTAGAGCTACTGCCCAGCTGGCAGTTTGTCAGACATAGCTCACGTTTGAGGAAGGAGAACTGCCCTTGGTGGGTCATCATCATCATCATTGGTGGTAATGACTGGTAGCCACATATTTAACCAGATGGGAGTGTTTAAAGGTACTCCAAATGGACTAGGCAGGATAGCATGGCAAAATCACATGATGTTAACTATTCAATGATAATGCATTTGTGTATGAAGTGACATTTCCTTTACTATTCTGATCTGTCTCAGTCCACCACATCTTTTTTGGCCTATATACCAAAGGACCACTTTAAGCATCCTAGAAAAGGGAAATATTTTAGGGGTGATTATTTATTTATGATGAGGTAAAGGAGGGATGATCAGAGTAAAAATAAATAATGTGAACCAATGTGAACTCTTTGTGGTGGGGGATGGTGGTGGTTTCTGTGTGTAAGCTGAAACGCAGTACACTTTAATTTCATTTTTTCATTTAAATTTAATGGTCTGAATGACACCATAAGGATTTTGCCAAATGTATTACATAAATTAATATGAGAATGCTGCTAATACAGAATATTATCATAATTTTGCCCTAAAGGAGGTAACAATAACTACCCTATCCCTTCACAATTTAAAATTTAAATGTAGTACCTCGTATCCTTCTGGGACGTGGCCTTTGATGACAGCAAGTGCATCACTGTAAGAGAGACCAGTAGAGTCATCATTTCCCAATGCCATCACATCACATAGGCTCAGAGCACTCTGAGATCCTCGCTGGTTTACGCGAATATCATAGGTTGTCATCTGAGTAAAAGAAAATTTGAGTAAAGCAGAGTAAGGGAGAGAAAGCACACTTTGACTTACATCCTGTCCTTTATAATATTCTGTTCTATTAAAATTTGTCGGTGACCACTAATCTGCTGGTAGCCCTAAATTTGTTTTTCAAATTGATATGTTTTTGCTCAAGCCATTTGGGACAAAAACAAGTCATGAGGTCATGCGACCACTCATTCATTTTAAAACAATGGATGTGATTTCGGCAAAAATATGGTTCATATTTGGTTCATGATATGGTTTGCTCTGGAAGACAGTAAGCAGTTTTGAGCTGTATTTATTGAGGTCCATAAGAGTGAAAGAAAACCAGATTTGAAGAAAACATCAGTTTTACTTTGTATGGCTATGCATTCAGACAGCCATACAAAAAATCTGATCTGTGTCACATTAGAGTAAAAAAAAAAGTTGGAACTGAGTCACTTCTGACTGGTTATATGAACATAGCATTAGCAAAGACATTTTTAAAACCTTCTTAGTGAACCCCTCCACAGATGAGCCGACATTGGGCAAATGCACTATGCGTTTGTACATTGTGGATTTGATAGAGCTGATGAAGTTGGATTTTCCAGAACCCACTGGGCCCAGGAGTAAAGCCTTTATCTGGGGTAGAGACTCCAAAAACGGCTTGTAAGAGACAAAATCCTGCCTTAGGTTCTCCCTTGTTCTTTAAACAGAGAGAGAAAGAGAGAGAGGGAAATTTACAAAATTACAGTCCATTATCTCCTGCATAGAATATACTGTATAGATTAGTTGACCTTAACAATAATGAACATTAATTAATATGTGTAAAACAAATAAAATCTGCTATTTCAGAAGGACATAGCCAAACACTGATTTGGTTGTGTTTTTGCAGTCATTATCTTGCTAAAAGATCCATGGGAAGATCCAAGATCAATGGGTTACAAGCCGCAACACAACTAGCATTACCACATTGTGTTGGAAAGTATGTATCTAGATATATGTAAAGAATAAACACAAGATTTGCTTTTACATGAAAGTAATTCAAACTAGTGTTATCATATATCAGCATGGCCAAGAGTGTGTTTTACACATATTTTCAAATATTATGCAAATATGTAGTACACTGAGAGAAGCAGAGAGAGAGAGAGAGACTTACTCATCACTCCATAACACTTCTCTCCAAGGTTTGGGCAAAATGTCACCTAGATCTACAAGAGAAGCAAAATGCAAAGAAGAACAAGCACCTTAATCTTATAAGCAGCAGCCACAAAAAAATTCGTAGTTTGAAATCTGTGGTACAATGTACCTTGGACACGGTGCAGCTCCACATCTATGCAGTTAACATACTGTGGCCAGGTTCTGCCATAACGCACATCTTCCCAGTAGCTCACATACCAGAAGCCTTCCTCCAACTTTAAAGTAAATTTGTTTCCAAAAGTGATTGTATTTGAATCTACATTAACAGGTGTGATTTGCCGATCATGAACCCTGTGGTAGGTCTCCATTAAAAAAAAAAACACTTCATCATCTGAGTATTCCTTTCCACACGTCAGAGGTTTACTCATAAAAGCGCCTCTGACCGACCCCAGCTTCAGAAATGCTGTGAGCAGATATTTCCCATGCTTGTCAAATCTGCTAAGGAGCTGGTCAATAGTGGCTCCATGATGACTGCTCTTGTACAGGAGATGAAAACAAACACGACTGGAGAAACATTTCTGTAAAGTTACCTCATTCTCAGCACTCAGTGAAGACGCGATGGAAGCCATAAGTCTGATTATTCAGTCAGATACAAATAGAACAAGCAAGCTTGTAAAGGATGTGCAGCACGAGAGAACAGTTGCAAGCCAGTGATGAAATGAAAGTAAAACAGCAGACACACTTTCAGCTTCTGATGAAACAGAAACCTGGCATTTAGCCCAGAGCTCTCTAAAATGCTTTGGAGATAAACATGCCAAGAACCTTATACACAAACATCACAACCTTTTTTTTTTTTTTTTTTTTTTTTTAATATTAGATTTTAAACTGGTATGGAGTAGTAGTCTAATGAGTCTTTAAATCTTTTTTTAATGGATCAAACTGTTTATTGATTTTGAAACCCTTGTCAAAAATTATAGATTAACTTGGATGATGTTTGCACCAAATAATTTTTAATTTTTATTTATATTTTATAACATTCTCAAATACATTAAATACATGAAATACAATTAACTGCTTTCTTCAGGAAAAAAATTGGACCATTCAATATTGAAAAAATTCTAGAATTTTTTGTTGCTCCTCAGTCTTAATTCTTCACTAGTGAAACTTAACTAATGTGCTTCACTAATGAAAAACAATATTCTCCATTAATCTGGTTCCAACTTTCTGAAATAGCAGTTGACAGATTGTCTTTACAGGATCAAGCCATGAATCATCAACCAAGAATATTAAATTAAATTTTGGTTTAAATTGTCATTGTTTGTCTTTTCTTATTCCGTTAGGCCTACTCCACACCGGAAGTTAGATTCTAGACCCCGTTTTAGTATACCTAGGTTTCATAACAAAGCTGAACGTTACAAACTGATATGCTTCAGTCATTCTAGCTCTCCATTTCTCAGCATAGTTGGTGTGGGATGGGCTTTGGTCTTGTGCTCTAAGGCCAAACATGAGCTTCACTGTAGGCATGAACCACCTTTGCCACAGAAGCCTTCCAATCTACCTTTGCAGCCCCTGTTAAATTTCTGAGCATGGCCAGCAGTGTCCTATTAAATCTCTTCACTTTGCCGTTTCCCTGTGGGTGGTACGGTGTTGTTCTGGAGCCCTCGACTCCACTATATTCCTCAGGTCGAGGAGCCCACAACTCCACTATATTCCTCAAGTTGAGGAGCCCTCGACTCCACTATATTCCTCAATACATTCCACTATATTCCTTACTATATTCCTTAGCAAACAGCAAACTCCTCCAAACTTGTTCTCAAACTCCTTACCCTGATCATCTTGCAGGGAAGCCAAATTTTAAAACAAAGTCTCCAAATACCTTTTCTGCAGCTGTTTTGGCAGCTTTATTTCAGCATGGATATGCCTGAGCAAACCTTGTAAAGTGGTCCATTACTACTAGGATATATTTATGTCCTCCCCTGCATCTCTCCAGATGTAGGAAACCAACTCAAAAGGGTATGTAGTGATAATATTGGTAAGTGGCGCTCTCATTTGCTTGTTAGGACAGCTGCACACCGGTGTAATGTGGTGTCCAACGTCCCTCTAAATACAAGGCCAATACAGTAGAAGTGATCTCTAATGAGAGTCAAGACCCTTTCTATTCCAAGGTGGCCCATCTTTTCATGGAGTTTCTTGTAAATGAGCTGATGAATCTTCTGAGGCAGAAGTAGTTGCATCAGCTGAGTAGTTTTCCAACATAGAAGTCCATCCCCTTCAATGTGCAGTCGTCGATTCTGTTTTATCAGTTATTTTGCTGTTGTGGGGTTGTTTTCCATCTTTTGGCCACTGATTTGAGATAAATTTTAGAACTTCTCCAATTACAGGGTCTTCTTCCTGAGCTTCTCTAAGAGTCATTTTGAGGATCTCTGCCACGGGTGTCATCACTATGTTGTTTTCCGCACTTATTGCAGCACAGATGGTCATTGGACACAGGTACCATAATTCATTGGATAATGATTGAGAAGTGATCACAGAAGTGATGAAGTGACAAATGTGCAGAGCTTACACTGCCATCCTATAAGCTGTCACCTAAAAAAGGAATAATAGTGTTACTGCACTGTAAGTACAAGTGTGACAATTAATGTAAAGGCTACCAAACTAGTAAAATGGTACTTCTACTCACATACATACATTTTGGACTAAAATCTATAATACATATCTATGAGGGGTGTTCAAATAAAACCGGCACTTGTGATGAAAATTCTCTTGAACGAAGATGTAAACGCAATTGACATTTACAGAAGACTTCACGTGCAGTACTGTGATGAGATGTTCTTAAAGTAGAATGACGATCCTGGGTGATGCAGCTAGGAGCCCACTGTAGCCATTCCAGTGAACATTCCTGTGGGTTGTTCTTAGGAAAAGCAGACTTGTTTGATCACCAAAGGCATTTTAATTTTGCAGGACAATGCACAACCTTATACTGTCCACCACACTACTTGCACGCTATAGTAACCTGGCTGGAAGTTACTGCCACATCTCTCATTAAGTCGTGACATTCTAGCATTTTTAATCATTTGTTCCATTATTTCTGAGTGTGTGTGTGTGTGTGTGTGTGTGTGTGTGTGTGTGTAAATGACTGTAATTCCTGAATGGTTAATGTTATACTTTTCTTTGGGTTTGGGTAGAAAAAATAACCCAGTGCGTTTGGGTAGAAAAAATAACCCAGCATTTTTTAGTGTGTAGGACAAACAGGACCAAAGCATGTTGTCTCAGACTGCACATACAGGTAGAACCTCAACTGCTGTAGTGATACAGCAGTATCACCAGAGTATCTCCAGTATCTCCAGTATCTGGAGTCCTCCAGACTCTGGAGCCACATCTGAGGAGCATTACCAGGCCAGTACTAAAGTATCTGAATAGGTTTTTTAAACTTTGACTCCCACCACGGCTGTCCCTTATTTCTGGCAACCCTAAATGTAGTATTTTGTTTCTGACAATAAAAATATAAATAACTCAAAATAGAAAATGAATAAAGAAATAGTTATTTTATCCCGCAAACTTTCGAGAAGTGTATCGTGCACGTGTATGCTTTGCCCACTTAAATCTTAATTTTTATGGGTTAAAACAGAACAGGTATAGTTTGATTTAATAAAAAAAAAATTTAGTTCAGGTGGTCCTCACAATTTTGGTAGGCTATGTAAAGCATCAGACATGAAGAGCAGCATGTCATTAGCATAAAGAGAGACTTTGTGTTCCACATCTCCACGAGAGAGAAAAAAGTTTAGGTGGTCCTCACAGTTTTGGTAGGCTATGTAAAGGATCAAACGTAAACAGCAGCATGTCTTTAGCATAAATACACATCGTGTTCCACGTCCCCCCTATAATTTTGGCATTTTCCCTTAATTCGATAACCAGTGGTTCACTAGCCAAAGATAAGAAAAGGAGTGATAAAGGGCCTGTCTTATACCACACTGAAGCTCAAAAAAAGAGGATACGTTATTATTTGCCTGAACGTCAGCCAGTGGGGATGAGTATAGTACTTTTATCATGATATAATTTAGGGCAAAAATCAAATTTATTAAGGGCATAGAAATAAAAAAAATCCAATTCAACAAACGCTTTACAAATGCTCTACATAGATTTCAGTTCAATACTTCATCAATACTATCATCCCCCAACACCTGATCAGGAAGCTGAGCCTGTTGGGCCTGAACACCTCCCTCTGTAACTGGATCCAAGACAGAAGGCCTCAGTCAGTGCAGATCAGAAAATGCACCTCCAGCACCACCACATAGCACTGGCCCCCCCAAGGGCTGTGTGCTCAGTCTCCTGCTGTTCACACTGCAGAGTCATGACTGTGTAGCAACACACAGTCCCAAACACATCATCAAGTTTGCTGATGACATGACTTTGGTCTCATCAGCAAGAACAAGGAGTTAGCATACAGAGAGAAAGTGCAGCAGTTAACGGACTGGTGTAAAGACAACAACCTGTCTCTCCTGTGCTCCACCTGGAGGAGAACCTCACCTGGTCCCTCAACACCAGCTCTCTGCACAAGAAAGCCCAACAGCATCTTTTTTTTCTGAGAAGGCTGAGGAAGGCCCAGCTTCCACCACTAATCCTTACCACTTTCTATAGAGAGACTATCGAGAACATCCTGAGCAGCTACGTCACTGTCTGGTTAATTGTGCCATCTCGGACCTCAAGACCCTACAGCGGACAGCCGAGAGGATCATCGGCGTTCTCGGCTTATTTGCACAAAAACTCATGTTGTCACTCTTGTTTGCACATTCGAACATGCACTTTATGTTGTCTTTTTCTGTATTGATAGTTTCAGTTAATTTATAACATTAACCTGTTTTGTCTCAGCTAGTCAACTAATTAGGTTTCTTACTTAATTAGGTAGTTGTTTTTTATTAATTCATGTTGTAAATTTATGTTGTATGTAGCACCTTGGTCCTAGAGGAATGCTTTTTTGTTTTACTGCACTAAACTGTATATGGTTGAAATGACAATAAAAGCCTACTTGACTTGACTTGACTTTAGATGCTGCACTGGGGATATGGATTGACTGGTAATATAGCTATTTGCTCCTTGTTTAAGCGAAGTGGAGCTCGGGACCTGCACTCCGCAGTTCTGATGGTAGTGTAACTTAGCAACAATGGTGCACGATTTCCCTCCTTGTTTTTCGGGAGTGGGACTTCTATACGAGTGGTCAATAAAGAGGTCCTTATCCATCTGCAGAACTTCAGTCAGTAATTTAGATAGGGACCTGGTGAAACTCCCAGAATTAGGGAGTATCATCCTACCTTGCTCTCAGTTTGACCAGTTCTGCATTACTGTATTTTGCATTGAAACCACTTCATCTGACAATGAAGACAGTTTGGCTTTCAGGTCCTTCACACTAACCGGAATCTGGTCCATTTCGGCATGTGTTGATGCACCGCAACTGGTGATTTCAGCCTTGAGCATCTGTAAATTACCCTTAATAGAGGTAAGTTCTTCGGCCAGTGCACTTCTCAAATCTTATTTAATCACGGATAATATGTCACTCTTAAGGGATATGAGAATTTGGGTTTTAAAGTCTGCAACGTCCATCTTATCCAATTACGTCCAAAGATGAAGTAGTGGTATAGCTAGAGCTCGGCTCACTAACAGGGCTGAGCCCAGGAGGTGCTTGGCCTAGTGCTGGATGCTCCACTGAATTAGAATTTTCTCAAGCTTGCAGGCATAGCCGACAACAAAGAGTACAGAACTTGTCACTTCGTTATAAATATGTTTTCTTGACTAGTCACTGAAATAATCAGAAAATAAAAAAGGATTTAAACATATAAAATATTATTGCTCAGCGAGAAGGCAGCATGGTGGTGTAGTGGTTAACACTGTTGTCTTGCACCTTCAGAGTCCGGGTTCGACACCCTGTCCAGGATGTAAAAAGTTTAATAGATTGTTTTTATATTATAATTAATTTGTTCCCTTTTAAAGTGATTCTCTAATTTTCAGTTAAATTGTTATGCACCACAACCGTCTAGTATATTTAAGCAGAAATATAATTTTGACCCCCACCCATGATAAGCTAGACTCTGCTCATTCTTCCATAAGAGCATCAGTTAGGCACTGTTCTGGTGTGAGTCGATTTTCCAGTTCATTGTTTGCCTTTTTTTTTTCTTTCTGTCTGCCTTTCTTTCCTCTCTCCTAACACTACCTAAAACACTCAGAAGAGGGCAGTGTAATAAATAGAGTAGGCAAAACCCCTCGAAGCAGAAAATGAAAAAGTTTGTTTAACTAACAGTGACTCTTTTTTTAGTGTTGGTGGGTGGGTGGCTCCTTACCGAACACGGGTTTGCAGAGAAAATTTATTTAATTAAAGATGCGTTCATATAAATTATTTTCAGACTGTACAAGTATATTTTTGATCGATCAACATTGATCAACCAAATGAGTAGTAAATAAATATTTGTATTATTTTTTCAGGAAAATCACAGCATATCAATATTAATACTAATAGCAAACTGATATTTTGCTAGTTTACCCAGAGAAGCAGTGAAATAATGACATCTGATACCACAGGTGTTCTCAAACTTAACATTCAAAGGTCTGGATCTGATTTCTATTCAAGGTCAAAAGAACAGTTGAGGATGATAAGTGGATGATTTTTATTAAACTTGCTTATAACTTTTCCTAATAATGGTTAGAACAATTTGGCCTTACTCTTTTATTAAACAAGTCTAAGATGTTCTATATTATAGATAAAACACAGTCTGGATTTATGAAAAATCAACATATAATAAACAATATTAGACTTGTTTTTGATTTATTTAATTATTGTGACCTCATTGAAACTGAGGGTTTTGTTTTATTTCTTGATTTTCACAAAGCATTTTACTGTG
>JAOVVB010232715.1:0-10342 GCA_028570985.1 Heterobranchus longifilis
TGCTATTTGCCAATGACAGTATAATTATGATTATGATTGCATTAATGTAATGCATTGTGCTATGAGCTGAGAACTCCAGTGTGCAAAGTTTTAAGAATAGTCGTATTGAAGAGGGAATAAACGATCTTAAATTAGTCTTACAGGCAGGTAAAGAATAACAACACCCTGATGGCAACAGAGAAAATTCACAAACAAGAACATGATCAGAAGAAGCCAAAATGCTCGCTGCTTTTTGGAGGATTTGTTGATTGCAAAAGGAATTCAAGTCTCTTTGTTTCACTCTGATGATCTTCGAACATGTGTTACCAATGCTGTTCAGGCTGTTTCTGTCTCTGACTGTGAGGCTGTGAAACCAGCAGATAGAAGAAAAGCTCAGAAGACTCTCGATAAAAGACTGATGATAAAAACGACAGAGGATGACGGGCCGGACAGAAAAAGAATTCCGTTTATGGAGAAGGTGAATTCTCTGTTGCCCCCGCTCCACTATAGCTTCAGCGTTCACATCACATGTAAGGTGGTCATCAAAAATGGTACTCAGTTATGAAGTAACTGTTGACTGACCATGAGAAGTTTCATACAAATAAAATAGTATTCTTAGTAAACACACCAATTCAGTGGCATAACGGTAATCCACTGGTCTTGCTCTGTCATAAAGAGCGCACAGTGAGTGGCACTCTAGTCGCTTTATCTCACTCCATTAGGCTAAGGCCCGGCGCTCACACAGGGGCTGAGTGTGTCCTTAGGGCCACTTATCAGGGATGGGGCAACAGGAGGGAGGCTGGGAAGCCAGAGAAAGGCCAGATAGAGTGACAGACAGAGACAGAGGGGACAGAGGAGAGAAAGAAAATCAAGCCAAGGAGAGAGAAGTAGGTTGCGGGTGAAACAGAGGATGGCTGATTTAGAGAGTGGCAGGGAGCAGAGGCTAAGATGGCAGAGGGGCCTCCTTTAACACACAGCTCATGAGGAGAGGAGGGCTGCATGGGGGAGTGAAGGGGGATTAGGTGGGCCCAGGCGGCAGTAACCAGGAATCCCAACAATCTCACACCCCACTCCCTGGCCCGGGCTCAGCCTCAGCCACATGACACACTCAAACAGACCTCTCCCTCTCTCCAGTACAGAGCTGGGCACCAATGAGCACCTGTTTATTACTGTCTGTCTCATGTGTTTGGAGATGGACCGACCACTTGGCACTGAAAGGGACATTGTGTGAATGCTCACACACGTGTTTGGCTGCTCTGGACCGCCTGTGTATTATGCTCTCTCAGAAACACACACAGATATCAAAGTTTATAGACAGAACGTTTATACTGCAGTCCTTGTGCCACGGAAAACAAAGGGTGTGTATAAAGCCCTGACTTTAGATTAGTATTTAACCACCTGCCTCCAGAGCAGTGGGGCCCAACATCGGGATTGTGACACAATCAGCAGAACAGGGAAGCAGGGGGACAAAAAAATATTAAATATTCCTTCTAAATATTCAATTGTTTTCCCTAAATGTTCCTCTGTGGTTTCCCAAATGGATCCCACAATAAATCTGAGGTCCCAAGATGATTAAATTGATATAAGACAGACAAATATGATAATGTTTTTCTTTTCTCAAATGTGTTGCCTTTTCTTTTTTTTGAAATATTTAATAAAGCCTGCAATAATCCTTCAAATAATATAATGTGAGAAGGAAAACTCACTCTTTGGTTGAACTGCATACAACGAATGTTCAAACTAAGACTATAAACTATGATTAGGGGTCATAAGTAGACATTTATTCTGAATATATCTGAGGCCAAAACGTTTGGGAACCACTGTTCTAATCTTTGCTTTTCTTATGGATTATTTAATGAGACAGTGGTGGTATGATACCAAAGTTTCAGTTCCAAGATACCATTTTTTTGAGGAATATAAACATGCTTTACTACAAAACCCATTGTTTCATCTAAGAAAAAGCCACATTTTCTTATGTTAAATGAGTAAGACAAGCAGCCAGTGTCCGAAATTAACTTTTTGACTCATCGGTCAAAAGGGACTGGCAGATGAAAAAGTCCACCAGCCAAGCATATTTTAACTGGCCAAAATAATAAATAGGCAATTAGCCTAATGGTAGCTAGCAGCAGACCGGCGGCAAGTGATAGTTTAGTGGCGCTGCTGCCCCGTACGGTAAACAGTGCCGCAAATCTAGGAGCGTTCGAGAAGGTCAGTTTCACTGCACTTTTTAGACATGCTTAAGACACATCTGGTAGTGTGTGTGTGCATGTGTGTGTGTGTCAAACTCCCAACACAGAATCAGTACGCCCGTAAATGACATCAAAACGCAGAGACTCAGCATAATTTTTTATGCTTTTTATTTAACATTTACTCCAAACGGAAAATCTACCCGCATTTGGCGCTTGGCAGGTGTAAATTTCGGACCCTGCAAGCAGCCATATAAGGAGTTTACCTAAATCAGTACTAATTCAAGCATGCATTTGATGCCAGCTCTCTCTGTTCTACGGACACTTTTTAGTTGGTACGACAAAAGTATTGGCTCTCTATCTTATATACTGTACAACCGATGCACCGGACACAACCGCACACAAATAGTCATTGCTTCGCCAATAACACTGGGAACCACTGCTCCAGACCATGCTTATGGACAATAAACCCTGGTGGCATGTTACACCGTCTCCTCATAACAGGAACTATGTTTATGTTGTTTCATGGCCTCCATCAGACAACAGCGAGGCACATCCTGCCACTCCCTGCACACCTCCTCCTCCTTCAACCTTCCTGCATTCCACAGTGGGAAAAAACCCAAACTACCCAACCTGCGTTTGACTCACTGAGTACAGTTGACACAGTCGGAGTCCAGTCTGGAGGTGCTGAATGAGATACAGATGTCTTATTAAGACGAACCACCGTCACTCTACGTTGGTCTGATGTTCTACTGACTGGCAGAGAAGCAGAGGCCGTAAACAAGACCGTTTTGAGCCAGACATGCTGTCACCGGCGGACCAGTGTGTGCGTCTCTGTGTGTGTTGCGGTCACATCTGTGTGATGATGACGATGATGATGATGATGATGATGATGATGATGGCCAAGCCTGGCACTGAGTGGCCCTCATTTCTCCGTCTCCAGGAACCCTACACCAGCGTACAGTCTGAGGATCAGCCAATCTCCATGACACTGGGAAGCGCTTTACACCAGCGCCTTTGTCAACAAGGTCTTTTCAGGAGAGGGCCATTGACAGACTGCGATGTAGCAGGAGTGTTTGGGCAGAATGGAGCGATTCAGAGCGGAGCAGGAGGGAGGGAGAGGGTAGCAGAGGAGTGGGTGAGGGAAAGAGAAAGGCGGGTGAGACAGAGACGAGACAGAGCGGGGAGAAAAAGGGGGGAGAGACAAGGCGAGACAGACGGACGGGGTGGAGGAACTGGCAAAGCTCTCACTGACAGCAATGGGGCCTCTTGACAATCCAGGAATATTGTCTGAAATCAATCTGTCACCGTGGAGCTGTTGAGCCTGTCATTACGATGTGGTACTCGCCCTTTCACAGTGACAATTTGTTCAGTGCTTTCCCAGTTCACCTTACTACTCGTCTGTAAAAAGGTCACTGCCCTCTATCCATCTGTCTGCAAGTCTGGCTGTCTCTCTCTTTGTTAATCAACTGTCCACACGGAGCTATACCGTCCTTTTATCAAGGTGACCCGCACTGCAACAGGCGGCTGATGACCAGAATAAATGTCCTGTTGCAAGGACGTCTGTTACATCATTTAATCCCCCTTATTAGATGTTGAGATATTTCACTGAAGTGAAAAGTTTGACCTGCTGGAGGCGCTAGAAGGAAAGGGGACTAAGGTTGTCAAAAGTATCAATACTTTTTTGGTACCATGTGTTTAAAACGATACAATTCGATAGTATAGAAAGTACCAAAGCTATAACAAAAGCAGATCTACAATCAGAGTTTCAACCCAAGGCTGCACAGATTAAACAATGGGGGAAGAAAATCAACTGGTCCTCAACCTTACAGCATTCTCTCCAGCAATCACCACATGACCGGAGGCAGAGGCACAAACAGGCAGCACTGCGCGAGCGGATGTCAGAACAGCCAGCGACCTGTCACTGTTATTCATTTAATCTGGAGTTGGCCATGGCAAGTACAACTTTTTCTTCATTTTGCCGTGGTATCAAAAGAGGTATCGAGTATCGTTTATTTTACACTAGTATTGCATCCAAGTTTAAAATTCTGGTATCGTGATAACCTATAGGGACTAGGTTGGGTGATTGGATAAATATATCGAGTATTTCCTGGTTATTTTTTTGGGGTGATTTTTGTCATTTTATTTAGCTAATTTAATGGTCTGTTTCGAAAGAACAACTAAGAGCTGCTGCTCCATGGACAGGTGCTCAACGGGCAGCAGGCAGACAGCAGGGAAAACAGCATAAATTAAGGATTCATTTTGACCAAACCAGAGTTGGTGAGCGTTGGAACAGTGGAAAGACTAACCAATATGGTTTTGGTGAGTTTTTATTTGAGTTTGAATGAAGTGTGCTACAGGAAAAGTCAGAGAAGCATGACATTTCATGAAATTCCATCAAATAGTTGTTGAGATATTTCAGTCTGGACCAAAATGGAACTCATAGACAAACCGGCATTGCCGTCCCTATAGTCTCGCCATTTGTGCGTGACTAAAAATAAACAAAAAGAACAAGTCAGTTCAGCTAATATTCAATCTAGACGCAGAATAACTGTATGAACGGAGCAGTGCCCCCATCTGCCAAGCCTCTAACTCCCAAGTACATCCAGGCTGGGGGCTGATCCAAGGCCCAAACTCACATCCCCGTGCATGAGGAAATCAAATCAGTTTCACTGCATGGTGCAGAATTCCAGTCTGGGATAGCAGTAGCCCTGCTATAAAATATGACAGATTATACTCTTTGCTCCTGAAATGATTTTTCCTCCCTTGTCCCATTCCACTCTTTGAGTCAAAGCGGGGACATATTTTTCCATTCATTACAGAAGTCCCCTGAATGAAAAATCAGGGCCTCTTCGCCTCCCCGCCTCACCTCCAGTGTTGAGAGAGACTGCTGCTGCTGGAAACGGGTGCAAACAAATTCCACCATGACAGCCTATCCGCTCGCGATGAAAACTCCTATTTTGACGTACTGTGACAAGCAATCGCCCAGACCAGACTCTTTATAACCACAATCAATGGGGACAATGCACAAAGAATTTCCGAGGTCGCTCAAAAGAATCGCTAATGAAAAACAAAGTGGAAGTGAAAAAGCCACAAAGCCATGTGGGGTCTCATTGAAGCTCATCGGAGGTGAACTGAAAGAGGGGGGAATCGAGGAGGGGAGGATGGAAGAAACTGGAAGGAGGGTCCGGGGGTGTGTGTCGAAGGCAGCGGAGGCCTCATTCAGAGCTCGTTATCCCAGCCGTCCCCTGGCTCGGCTTTCTTCAGGCTCAGCCAGCCATCGCTGTTGCCACCACCATAACTTTCAATCAACCTTTTAACTGCAGAACGGCAGGGTGTGTGTGTGTGTGTGTGTTAGTGAGGGTTTGTCAGAACAAGTGATTTATAATGAAACACCCAGAGCAGCCTTGTCTCCTAAAAATTACATTCCCACACAACTAAACTGCATTCTCAGTTACGTTTCGAAGGAAACATGTATGAAACATGTTGGTCTTCGATGTATCACAGATACATTTCGAATCAAAGTCCGCATAGGGCGGAGGTCAGAGGTCGGACGTCGGGTTGGATGGGTGGGTTTCCACCAGGTGTCCACCAGGTGATCGCTGTTTGTGTCCCGTGTGAAAGATTATCTTTTGGGCCATTTTGCCTTCATGATAGTAAAGCTTGAAATTTGACAGGAAAGGGAGGAGAGAGAGAGGATGACATGCAGCAAAGGGCCACAGTCACCCTAAAACCCTAAAAGGACCAACCAAAGTCAACGTTGACTTGTTGACATACTTATAGTGGCAGTCTCGAAGGTTTTTATTTAAATAAATGTCTGTTAAGTCCATATCTATCGCCGCAGGAGATAACACAATAGTGATTGAGCCTCTGGACCACTGATGTAAGTGTTGCAATATTGGCGACATTTTTCAGAATTATACACACAAAAAACTGAACTGTGCACACAAGTCTGAAAACTTGAAGCTCATGTATCAACAAGACTTTAAACTCTAAGCACAATTTCATTTTCACTCCAATAGAAATTCTAAATCAACCAGGACTGATATCTTCAGGATTTCCACTTTAACTTAAAAAGTTAAACAAACAAACTTATTTCAACCTTATTTCAACCCAAACTAAGATCTTTTTCTAAACCTAACCAAGTAGTTTCGCTGCCTAAACCTTAGCACATGTTCAAAACGGTGACCATTTCACAACGTGCCCCGGTTGCTGGAAAACACATTTCCCTCTAAACATAATTGACAATGCAGTTTAGTTACATGGGAATGTAATTTGTAGCAGACAAGGGTTGCCTAGAGAGAGGAGGAGATAGCAGAAAAACAAAGACAGAGAGAACTTTCATAATCCTTTCGACATGATGTCTGATATCAGATTATAAAGACAACTAACACCCTACTGCTTCCCAAAATCATGAACAGAAGGAAAACAATGAAAGACTTGATGGCACAGAGGAGTAAAAAAAAAAAAAGACAGGAAGCTCATCATCAAGTTTTATGCAACAACAGGTACCTCCTGGCTGCCTGATTTGGTATTCTGATAAGTCCGTATGAGGCTACAGCAGCGCTGATTCAAGCAGGCTGTGGCAAGTACAGCAAACAAGCACATATAAGATGGGGCAGATAATATTTCCTGCAGTTTAAATCAGCTCTTTTATTCACTAACATCACAATGACAACTGCTGAACGTGTCCAAACCTGCTCAGTCCAAGCAACATCCTCAAGGCCACCATCACAAAAATACAGTATAGATATGTTTTCCTGACATAACAAAAGGTTGTCATGGTACATGTTTTGGTTTTTTCCACAAGGTCGCTCAACACCAAGGAGAAGGCAGAAGGCAACAAGGAGCCAATGCTAGAGTAGGGCTGGACGATGTGGCCAAAATCTTCTATCCCAATATAGGTCATTTCATATCTTGATAACAATAGGCAGTTTTCTGGTAATTCTATAAATAAATTGTCTATGAAATAACCACATGGTGAAGCCTATTTTTGTATCTATACTTAATGTTAGCAAGACAGCACCTCTATGATTTGCTCCAGCTTTGCTCCCACGTGCATGGATCAGAACGTAAAGCGTTTACTTGCTTTTTGTGTATTTGATTTTGTTTCTTTTTGTTTACTTGGGATGGAGTTGGAGGGAAGGGATGGGGGGATATGATGATACTCTGTGTACTGTTGCATTTGTATGTTCACCCACTGGTGATTTCTGGTTATTTTACACTCTTTTGAAATAAAAAGATGATTTAAAAAAGAAAAGAACGTAAAGCATCGTGCAAAATGAGGTAAAAATTGCTGTAACGCAGTTCGGCCTCTGTGTTTCCGTTTCTTGCACGACCTGCAGGGTTGGAAATTCACTTCTTTGTCCACCTGCCACTGTGTCTGGTGGATTCCAAAATCTACCAGCCACTCAATAGATTACCATTGCTTTTTTGGGTGGTGAGTCACAGGCTCCAAAATTAGCACCATTTACTAGCTAATGGATGGTAAAATATGCAAGTGGCTAGTAAGTAAGTGCTTCACTTACTAGCCAAAACAACAATGGTAATCTATTGAGTGGCTGGTAGACTTCTTAAAGATTATTTTGGGCAAATTTTGCCAGCATTTGGCTGGTGGCTGGTGGTAATTTCCAACCCTGACCACCTGCCTGCAGCTGCGTGCATACTCATGGTCCGAATCATAAATCTACAAGTTCAAATCTACAGGAAAACAAAACCGGCTTCTCCTGTTGAGGGGTGAAAGAGGAGAGCAATTGGAATCTCATCATTTCACTTATTAAATTGACTGAGTGAACAGCTGTGGAGCACAAAACGGTGAGGAGGAGGTGGGAGATGGAGGAGGAGGAGGAGGAGGAGGAGGAGGAGGAGGAGGAGGGGGATGTCTCTCTCCATGACTTGGCTCTCAAAAGAAAAAGAGAAAACAGCGCGGGACTGGAGAAATGAAGGAGGCTTAGACAGAGGGGTTGCGCAAGACAAACACTTCCCACTGTGGAGCTGAAATGTTATTGTAAGGTCACTTGTAAGGTTCCAGCGAGGCGGACCCTCACCCCCACCTACAGGCTCCTTCCAGTCGCTCAGTCCACTCTGTCTCTCTCTGGCCAAGGGTGTAACACAGCAGCCTGGACTCTGCAGTCTAAACAGTGTCCAGTTATCAGCAGATGCTCAGCACCAAACAGCAGCCAATTAACAAAAATCTGTTATTCATACGTTTGGTAAATCCTGCAATCAGACCAGGGAAGCGCATAAAGTTGATTATCATCTGAATGGGGACGGCCTGGCACCTCCGTGTGCACTTTGTAAGCAGCTCCGAGGTTAACGGGAGCAAAAGGAATTCTATTTAACCGAACCCAAATCCATTCAGCCAGCAGGAAGAGTGTGTGTGGTCTGAAAACACTCCTAGAGCCAACTGCCCAAACAAACTAATGAGCATTGTACACACATGCAGACCTTGGTATGATTCAATAGGATTTTCCTTAAAAAAAAAAAAAAAAATTTTAAAAGAAGAAAATAATTCTCTCTCTGTGCATTGAAGCATTAGCATACAGCTGAAAATGACACTGAAAGCAGACAATGCCTTGTTGAAATTCCACATGAATGCTAATTGAAGTGGCCATTAAAGTCAGTCAATGAGGGGAGTGTTGCTCACAGGGATTATATGACCCCGCTAAAGTAAACACCAACTGACCTCCATTATGACTACTTATCACAGCTACAGCCCTTTCCTTTCTTTCCCCTCGGAGGGGTGAAGTCTGACACATTCCTCTCAACGAATGTTTCCTCCTGAACTGACAGGGTCAGTGGCGTGTGCTGATAGATGGAGAACATGGATTGCTAGAATGGTGGCAACATTATTTCCGTGATAGAAACGGAGGGATTGTAGCGAGAGAGGAATATTATTTCCACCTGGTTTAGAGGAGAGAGTGGTTGAGCGGGAATAGTTGTTGGTATACCTCTGAGGTTTTCCAAATTGCCCTGTGCTCCGTGGATGTCTCATTATCATGACTTTTCTCAGGGTAATTTCAGCCTGCTTAATAAAACACACACATATATTCAGACGCACGAAAGCAGCGTCTCGTAACTTCTTCTCACGCACCCCTAAATGGCAGCGCCTCAGTAAAGAGAGTCCCCCGTCTACTGTGAGTTCTAATAGATGGCAAATAAGTCCGGTCTGCAGGGATGAGGAGTGTTTAAAATTAATTACTGCTGCCCTGTCCAACCTGGGGGGACCGCTGCACATAATAATCCATCCATTGTTCTCCACAAATGGACCCAGACTCTGTAAATAGGGGGGTACGGAGAGCTGAGAAAGGCTGCATGGGAGTAAAGGTCAGCTCATGCCTTGTTTTAACGACAGCACATTAACTTAACTTACTTCCTTCGACTTTACACTGGTAATAAATGGGAGGAAATGCAGAGAGGAGCAGGGAAAATAAGGGGGATGTGTGTAAGAAGGGTGGCGGGCAGTGTCTGGTTTGTAAAACAGAAAATTGGAGGTGATGCGTTGAACAGTCGCACAGATTAGAGTTGAAGTAGAAGACGAGAGGTGTTGGGATAGGGCTGGGCGATAAGACGAGATATATATATATATCGTCAAAACGATATAAAAATGTCATCGTATATATTTTCCTATATCGTTTCTATCGTGAATTCAAAAAACCAGCAGCCGAACTGTGTTAATATTTACGTCATTTGGACGGCGCTCTACATTGCTTTATCCTTGCATGTAGGAGCAAAGCTGGAGCCAACCACAGAGGTGCTGTTTTGTTAACATGGAGTATGGAGGATGCAGCTTCATCATGGGGTTATTTCATATAGACTAGGGTTGGGCGAAAATCTATAGTTTTCATATCGCGACAACGATATATATCACGATATAGCATGTTTTCTGGTAATCCAATAAATAAAGAGTCTATATGATGGTAAAGCCTATTTTTGCATACTCCATAATCTATGTTAATAAAATATCGCCTCTGTGGTTGACTCCAGCTTCGCTCCGTCCAAAATGACATAAATATTGCCGTAACGCAGTTCGGCCGCTGTTTTTTTTTTTTTGGTTTTGAAAAATATATATGATAGACATTTTTATATCCTTTTGACGATATAGACTATACTGTCATATCGACCATTCCTAATATAGTCTGTTTATTTATTAAATGACCAGGAAAACATGCTATATC
>JAOVVB010232716.1:0-10341 GCA_028570985.1 Heterobranchus longifilis
CAGGAAAAACAAACTGGCCAGGGAGTTTTTTTTTTTTTTTCACTGTCCAGGAGTGAAAGTGCATTCAATCCAGACTTTCCCCCCAGCAGCGCTGTGGAGATAAGTCTGGCTACATGAGACTATACAACTGCTGAAGTCAGGCTTCTTCCTGAGCATCAAGTTTAATTAGTAGGATGGACTGGGGGTGAGGAATGAACTTGTGTTTAAGAGTAAGAGTGTGATAGTGACACAGTCCTTGATCTCTTGCCCCGGTCATCACCTGAGGGAGTCCCTTTCTAAGACACAGGAGGTGAGAGAGTCTACTGATTGCCCTCAGGAGGCTCATAGCGGCCTGCCTGCAGGACCGGACATCTTGTTAAGGCTCAGTGGCTCAGGATGAAAATGAATAGCCCCCCACACTTGAGTGGGAATTTCAGGGATAGGACCCTGGCTATCTAACAAGCCAATCACAAAAGCCAATTAGAACTCCGGGATACAGAGATTCCACGGCTTGGTGAAGTGAATCTAGCCTTGGCTGGCCGCGGTTTATAACCTGGAGGAGAATTTCAGCGTTGCCTGCAGGAGAACAAACTCTGGCTGTGGATCAATCTCACCAGTGGACCGAATCAGATTTCCCCTGGTCCAGTGTGCATGGACTGAATGCAACATAACATTACTTTACTTAGTGTTTTGACAACTTTCCGAGGCTTGTCAACAAGATCTGCTCTGTGCGTGTACGCGGGTCCAATTCTTTCTTAAAAAAATAAAAAAATATAAAAAAAAGGCAAAGAAAATACAGAAAAGTACCTACTTTGATCATACACAGTCATCATAATGCCATTATATTGATCTATTATTCAGTCTTTTACTCCCTGGGAAATTTGAAGTCCACTCTCTGAGTAATTGTGTGCAGTTATCTGATTTGGCACATATCACCTCTATTGTCCTGAGGGTAGTAGCTTCACCTCCTGAAAATGTGTGATATCTTCTTGTCTTCACCTTGTTTGTCTCTTCAAGCTAGAACATAGGACACACTGGAAGAAGAGTTAAGACACATAGATGCAGTGTGTTTGTGGGTAGAATAATTTAAACGTTTTTATTTTATTTATATTATGTTTTTCCTTCTTTGGAGAAATTGTCTGTGGGATGGGTGGTGGGGGAGGGGTGAAAAAGAAAAGAAAAAAAGGTCCTTAATATTCATTGTATTCCAGCGTACTTGTGAAATGAATAAAAAAAAAAGAATAATTTAAACATTTGCGAAACAGAGAGAGAGAAAGTTAAGAGTGCACAAAGAGCACAAGAAAACAAAAGTAAACAATAGTATTGCTATATTGTATTACTTATGTATGAATAACTTATGTATTAGCACATTGGCATTGTCACACTGAAACTTAATATACTACCCAAATAAAATGTAATATCTGGAGTCACATAATCTGTAAGGTGTGACTGATACTGGACCAACAAAACTTGATCCAGATGTAGTAATACACTCAGAAACAGCGGGAAATTAAGTTTTCCACTGCAGGGTGGTGCTGAGACCAAATGTATTCTGAAAACACATCTGGAACAAGACAGAAACTTGCCCTGTGTTAAAAGAGTCTTGGGGGATCAAATGCCACAGTTATTGTCAGTGGGTGATTCTAGCCCTTTTATGAATATGTTTCCATAGTTGCTTTTAAAAAATATATAGTTGGTAATAGCCACAAGGTATGCATAGTTATCCAACTGTTCAAGAGTATGGTCTTGACTCAACTAATTTCCTTGAAGTTGAAAAACTAAATGATCCTCAAAATTCAGCACAAACCTGTTCTGCATACAGCCCTGACCAGAGTTCATAAAGCTTTATAGCAAATCAACAAACATTTAAGGACTGCTGTAAAAATGCCATGACTCTCATGGCTATAATGTAAGGCTGAATAGTTTTAAAAGCAGTTTTGGTTGAGCACTATTTTCACATGTTTATTCTGTACACAGTGTTAAGCAGGGTAAATGTGGCATCCTCGACCCCCATGTCTGATCTATAATCGAGCTGCACAGGGGTTAAGAGCACGCTTGGTTCTCTTTAAAAGCTCAGCCCGCATAGTTTCTAAAATAAAAATAATTTTGAAGGGAGTGAGGCCAACTAGTCTGAAATCATTAAAAACCTTAAGGCAGAAGCTTTTTGGTGTTGACAATATGAAAACATTGGTATACAAAGCACATGTTGAAGACTCAAGGACAAGAAAAACAGTAAGTTGACAAAACTGCTCAGCACAAGACATAAGGGTCAGTTCAGCCAAATTACACGCACACGCACACGCACACGCACACACACACACACACACACACACACACACACACACACACACACACAATATTATTTCTACTGTAGTGTATTACTGACTAAATCATAAATACTGTTTTTTACACACTGATATTTAATGTACTACCCAAATAAAATGTAATATCTGGAGTCACACAATCTGTAAGGTGTGACTGATACTGGACCAACAAAACTTGATCCAGACATAGTAATACACTTTTAAGCTTTTCACTGCAGGGTGGTGCTGAGACCAAATTTATGTATTCTGAAAACACATCTGCAACAAGACAGAAATATGCCCTGTCTTAAAATGAACATTCACTCTAAGGTGGAGTCTTGGGGGATCGAGTGCCACAGTTGCTGTCAGTGGGTGGTGCTGTCCCTTTTATGATTAATTTTTCCATAGCTGCTTTTAAAATGTAAAGTTTAGAGGTTGTAATAGTTATAAAGTCTATGGAATTCACCACCTGTTTTCAAGAGTATGATCTTTCATCTCTTTCAACACATTATTCAATTATTGGACAATGACTCAACTAATTTCCATGAACTTGACTGCTAAAAACTAAATGATCCTCAAAATTAAGCATAAACCTGTTCCGCACACAGCCCTGACCAGTGTTCATAAAGCTTTCTTCAGAAAATCAACAAAAATGAAGGTCTACTGTAAAATATGCAATGCATTTCATGGCTATAATGTGAAACTGAATAGTTTTAAAAGCAGTTTTGGTTGAATACTATTTTCAGATGTTTATACTGTACAGGATATTAAGCAAGGTAAATGTGGCATCGTCAACCCCCCGGGTTAACAGCCTGCTTGGTTTTTAAAAGCTCTGCAAAGTTTCTAAAATAAAAATCATTTAGAAGAAAGTGAGGCTAACTGGTCTGAAATCATTAAAAGCCTTAAGGCAGCAGCAGCTGTTTGGTGTTGGTATTTCTAAATTCAAAGTCATTATGTGAAGTATAATTTAAATAAAAGACAAAGATCCCATAGGTACGCCCAGGAACATTACCATTAGAGACCGACAGGTTTAACGCCACTCCAGAGCAGGACAGACTTTGTTTGTTGTGTAAGCTATGTGAAACTGGGAATGGGGTTATTTTTTTTGCTTTGCTGTCCTGTTTATGAGGACATAGGGATTAGGAACTTTGTGTGCATGATACAAAAAAAAGTGTGTGAGTGATTCGTTAAATCCCTGCTCCTGTCTGCAGGGGCAGTGCTGAGTGTGGACTTTAACACCCACACACATGCTGGTCCATTCTTGGCTAAAGTTTAAATTTTTTTTTTTAAATCACCAGAGGGTTTTAGATATGATTTTAGCATGATATAAAGCATGACCAACAGGGGACCTCTAAAATGTCCCCTCTTGGCACATATTCAGGTAGGCACATCCTGATTGGCTGGCTACGTTTATGCACATTTCAGTGGGTGAAAGCATGCTTGTGATTGGAGAGGGTAGAGTCCAGTAGAGCACTGGTTCCCAACCTGGGGGTCCCGACCCCCACTAGGGGTCCCCAAAGCTTTACGGGGGATTGCGGGGTCTTCTTGATTGTATGGGGTGTAAGACAACTTTAAAAAAAAAAAAAAAAATACAGTTGGCCTGTATCCCAGCATTTCATTCATTTCTGGGTAGAAAACGAAACAAAATTCTTATTTTTAAAGTTTGGATTATTATGTAAGCAAAAGTATGCGGTTAAAACGACCAAAGAGCTAATGAGACAATGGCCAAGCGTCTGGGAGAAGAAGACATTGAATTTGTCAAAAAAAAAAGCATATTAAGTAAGTATGATTGTTAACAATTAAGAAAAAAAAAACATAATAGACAGAGAATTGTATCTCTGATGCAATATTCACAGGAAATAACCTGCTGAAAATTCATCCAAATCGCTTGTTTTACACAAACTTCCTGCAGTTATTGCATTCAATTGTTCTGTACTGTTATTGTTCTGCATTGAATATAATATGAAATATCTACAAAATATGTCACTTAGTCAGGGGTCGTGTACTTTAGTTTACTGAATGATAGAAAAGGGGTCCCTTAAGGAAAAAGGTTGGGAACCACTGCAGTAGAGGGCACCATCTGTGCTAATAGAACTAGAGTTACAATATCTTGTTCTTGTTTCTTGTTTTATTTGGCCAGATGTTAAGATATGTGTCACAGAGACTACTGCTGTCACCCCAATACAATGGTGAATGCATTTTGCTCCACTGAAAATTCAACAGCAATGTGCATTTACAGAAACAATGTCCCAGTTACTCAGAATAATCCACAGACCGCCATTTCATTTGGAACTATTTTATATACCAACCATAAAAAGTTGTCATGCTCACAGCTGTTCTATTATATTCTCTGCCCTCACTCCTCTCTTCATGCTGTTCCCCAGTTTCCCATGTGTGTTTTTTTTTCTGGCTTGTCCATTCCTCTCCTGTCCACCAGGCAGTCTCTGCGTCCCCCCTCCCCCATTCTTCACACCTGTTGCTCATTCTTATCAGCGTTGATCTGCTGCCTACCTTCACAGCTGCTCCTAATCTCCAATTAGTGTCTGTGTGTGTATGTAGAGGCAGTTTTTCTGTTGTTTGCCAGATTGCTTGTGAGCACGCTGTTTTAGTGTTCAAACTATTCCTGTTTTCCTGAAGCCTACTACTTACTTGCTTCCCTTTTCTAATAACCTGTTGCTGCTGTCCCACCTTTCTGCTATTTTTCTGATTTGTTTACTTGGTGCTGACTGTGAACCTCAACATGGACCATGTTAATTGCCATTAAACAAATCTTCTGTGTCAGTGTGGGCAGATAGGTACACCTACCTGTTGCTAGGTTCATGAGCTGTTGCAAAAACTGCAACTGTTTTGCACTGTTTTGCAGTGAGGTAACACATGGAACAGCAGTCGACTGTGGAAAATAACAAAACAGCAGCATACTAAATGTATTGCAGACAAGGCTTAGTCAAAGCCACAGGATCATTTTTATTCACTATTTCTTCATGCAAAATGCTGGCTTTTGCCATCTGATTCTTCTGTGTCATTGCTTTCCAAGAGACACTTATATAGCAAGTGCTGAATGACAACTGTTGACCAAGAGAGGGGAAAAGGGTGAAACAAACAATAAGGTTGCTGCCTTGAGTCAAAAGGTTGAATAATACACTGTAGCTTTATGTATAATATGCTATTTGAAAATACAGTAGTGCTGCAGTTGAATATGTTTGTAAAGCATCCACATTTCGCCAATAAATACACTTAATACTGTTTCTTAAATTCCTTGAAAGTCTTCACTTATTATGTGAATCTGGAAAGACATGGATGTCAACTAACTGGTAGAGGCGTACAACTACAAGGTGGTAATTCTAGTTCCATATCTTGTGTTTATTTATCTTTATTAATATAATAACCAGAACAGGCAAGCAATGATTTGATTTCATACTGTAATGTACCTTTTCTTCATTAATCCTTCCCATTCTTACTTATTTCAGAACTGAAAAACAGTTGCAGATTATGCTCCTGGTCATACATTATTGCAATTTACTACATAGCCTTGTTGAATACTGCATTCTGATTGGTCAATCATCACATTCTGAGGTCTGACCGTCGTCAAGTATAGCAGACTGTTGCTATGCATTGCCATGTAAAATAGAGCGTTGCTAAGGGCGCTGTGCTGGGGGACCACGCACGTCAATCACTCCGCAGAAAGCAGTCCGGTAAATTTAACTTCAGCTGTGGCAAAACAACAACACTTTAGCTTCCTGTTACTCTTTCTAATATTAATATCTGGAAAACACAAAATGGTGGATTTGTGGTTAATGGCTGAACTGCCCCCAGTAAAGAAAAAAAAAGAGGGGAAGATAACGACGCAGGAGAAAAAGAGAGTTGGACGATGGTAGTGACAGTAAATGCAGCGTGGTATGGACTCTGCCATAGTTTCAAGACTGCTTCATGCAAACAAAAATGTCAACAGCAGAAAACCTCATTCAGCTGTGTTCATTTTATGCATCTGTGCTGAGGAGGGGACGCAGTTCCAACCGTAAGCTAACCGACTACTTTTAGTTTTTTTTTTGCTGAAGCAATGCGGTCATATTTAAATCAATATTTTATGTCAAATGATTGATTTTGTGAGTAAGTAGCCACTGCACGTCGGGGTCCTACATCACCCTGTCGGGGTTCTATTTTCAATAATGACTGGTTCATTCTACATTATCCCTTACGTATTGTATTTGTATCTTGTTGACTTAGGGTGAACCTCTTTAGGGAAGTCTGTAAGCTACATGTTTATGTTTGGAATTCCTGAAAGTGAAGAGTATTTTCATGAAGGGATTAGAGGTAATTGAGTCATCTGTGCCTGCTTATATTTTATCCATTTAAGTTAAGACTGGGGTAAGATTTTCATTTTGGAATCAGCTGAACCAACAAGTAAGCTGAGCTTGGAGCCCTTCGTGTTGATGCCACAACACATTACCCCCACTCTGTCAGTGGATTATCCAAAACTTTGTTGAGGACCATGAAAGCAACTCAATCTTGTTATCGCTTATGCACTAACATCTACTTAACAAAAGACTTCCCAAAGCCTTTGCATGGTTCGATCCTAATAGTCTTAGCAGCATTAGACTGAGAACAGCCACAAAAGGAGGATCACTCTTCCCGCCCACACAATTAAAAAAAAAAAAAGATTTGGGGCATGCCACAAATCCACTGCATGTTTACAACATGCGAGGCATGTTGTGTGCCTGCTTTTCTGAACAGAGGAATTTCATACCAAGGCAATGCAGGCTGTTTCTCCTGAAACTATATTCTGTGTACTTAAGAATTTGCACACCATGTATTTAATTATACATGTCTAAACCAACATGACGTGGTCATGACAAACAACAAATTATTTTATCATCAGTTCTTTTTCATCACCAGGAACACTATTTTGAATGAATAAATGAATGAATGAATAAATAAATGAATAAATAAATGAATGAATGAATGAATGAATGAATGAATGAATGACCCAAGGGGAAGTTGCCTTGCACAGTCAGAGCAACACAAAAGACATCGACAACTGTACATAATACATACAACATAAAACATGAAGACATGAGCATCATAAAAAACATCAAAAGTGTGTGAAAACCAATGGACATACTAGACCAGTTGCCATATCAGCCAACAACAGTGCTTCAAAAGAGGAATACAGTCATCTCAAACTTAAACTTCTAGAGAGAAATTGGGCAACGTGCCTTTAAATTTACTCGGAGAGGACAGTCGTTGCAAGCAGCAATGAAGGACAGTATTTGACTTCAATTAGGGTTAGGGTCATTTATTATGACTCAAAATTCAATGTTTTGTCTATTTTAAACTAAAAACAGACACAAATGAAGTCATCCACAATGATAAGTAGACTGTAAGCACAATACTACTTGTGCCCATACATCATATATAAATGTCTGTCCTATAGAGAATCATACGTTGCCTTATTTCCCTCTTAGTTTTGTCAGACATGTAGATAGATCTTTTTCACTGTGGAAGCCAGAAGTAGGCAATTAATACCTAACTGAAATAGTGATTTGATAAGTTTGCCTTGGTTTTTCAGAGTCTAGCAGATTTCAGGGGTAGGACTTTTTATGATTACCAAGCTATTTGTGCACACAAACAAACAGGCTCTTATTTGAAAATTCATTAAAAGGCCATCAATGGGATATTTTGCCTTGAAATGTTTCAGAGGTGCACCTGTTTTGTCAAGCACACAATTAACTAGGGGATGCATCAAAAGGACAGTGCCAGTCCTTATTTAACTGCTATATAGAGGGTCTGTCATTTTAGTGTACCTATCAATGCCGTCCAGGAAAATTAAGGTTTCTTTGACACCTTTCAACTGGCTCTGTCTCTCCATTTGATCAATACAAATTCACAGGTGCTGCTCTTTTATAATGTGAGCCAGCATTACAACAGGGGAAAACATGAAAGGGTGAGAACTCTTCACATTTAATTAAAGATAATTTTGATCACATGCACTGAACAAATCACTCAATTTGAGTTCCACAAGGCATAAATCCCAGAGCAATATCTACATTTCTCAACAAATCCTCCAAATTATACGACCACAATAGGTTTTTTTTTAAAACATTTGTTTTAAAGTTTATTATTTGGCCATCTTATGCGTTTTTTATTTCATAGTGTTAATTGGGAGAAATGGAGAGGTCAATCTCACTTTTCTAAAGGTGCAAAATGATTCATTTTCTATAAATGTTGGTAACACTGAATTTTACACATCTGCAAATGAGCTGAGGTGGCATATTAGTTTTTGTTACCCTTTTTACAGATATTGCAAATAATAATGTAACACAACAAAAAAACTGCATACATGACTGAGGACTTAAAATAAGCTGTTGAAAATTGAAATGTGTACAGAAATATATACATTTATTGATACAGTATATTGTATAAACAAAACATTGTATTGTGCTGCAGTTAATATTTTGTTTAAATAGTATCTGTGTGTGTGTGTGTGTGTGTGTGTGTGTGTGTGTGTATGTGTGTGGGTGTGTGTGTGTGTGTGTGTGCGTGTGCGTGTGTGTGGATACTCTACTCTACTAAAGTAGCCCGAGTGGAGATGAATTGACACATTAGTGCCGGGGCTCTTTAACGATTTGTCAAAGGAAATTAGAGCGACTGCTCTTTATGATGGTGCTGCATAGGAAAGTAACTGGGGGAGAATAATTCAGTCTCAATTCATTTTAAGCTGAAGGCAGGTCAGGGTTGAATTGCACCATTTGGCTTTCGAAACTAATGTCCATGCATATCTTGATTGCCTGAACAAAAGCGCAGGGTGGCCTTTATGGGTCCTGGAGGATGGGTGAGGGGAGGGCTTAGCCTGTAATGCTCATTGCTGGAGATGATCACTGACAGCTATAACCTTAAGGCACTATTACCACCAGCAGCAACCATCATTTGGTTATTACATTCAACAATGTAGTCTAATGGGTTTGCCATTGTAGCTGTGCTACAGTATGCTGTCTTACCACAGTAGGCAATTGCTGACATCTTTGTTTCCCCACACAGAATACTAAGTAATGATATCAAATGTGTTTAAATAAAAAACTGAACCATAAATTAAGTTCCACATTATGAAAATAACTAATATACTAATGGAAGTCTCAACAGCTGTTTGCTGGTAGCTTGGTAAAACAGTGCTCAGCTTGTGAGTCCACATAAAACTGTTCTGTAAACTACAGGGTCTACTGACTGCAAGTTGTAAAGCTTCTTGTGGAGACTTATCAGTTTTATATGTTGGGAGCAAACAAAACAATCTTAAATGTTGCATAATGTTTGACTAAACAATTACCTGGCAGAATCACTAATAAAACTGAAATCACAGTGAAGATATTGTCTCATGCGTTAGAGCCTACACATTCTATATTAAGCCAGTCTCAAGTATTGTATGAAAGTAATCTGGGTTCTTGTTCTTTCTGCTTCAGCACATTTATTTGGAAGATGAGCCATCCCTAAGAGCACCAATGCACCCAATGCAGTCCACGATTAGAGTTCACCCTTCACATGGTACAGAACAGGGTGATATTGACCGCTTCCACTTCAGTGGAGTTAGTCGAGATTGACACATAATGAAAGCACAGCGGGGGAGGGGAAAAAAGGAGAAAAGTGTACATGCTTTCTGTGGGCTTTCAAATATCTGATTTCTTTACCATTAACTATAGTTTAAAAAAATCTCCACCATGATTGTAACTTTCGTTTAAGATTGTAATCTTAGTGCTATATGGGCACAGAGTCCTCCAGCACAGAGGTTCTCTTTTTTTTTTTTTTCTAGCCAAGGACCCCTTACAAGATAGAGAATATACCAGGGACCCCCTCGTGCATGGCCCTTGGAATAGGGAGCCAAAGGGATGACGTCTTTTTGTAGGCGACTCTGGAAGTTAGCGTCGCCATAGGCTCCCTCATCAAAAAGCCTATGGGACTTTTGCATTGGATTTTGGATCATTGCAGAAAATAAGCTCTGTGGAGAACATAAGTTTATGATACTTACACGTTTTGTCTTTAAGATAATCTCTCCATATGAACACCACTTTTA
>JAOVVB010232717.1:0-10341 GCA_028570985.1 Heterobranchus longifilis
GTGTTGTTGAGCGCAAATGCGAATTGCGGGTCGAGTCCGCCCGTCATGACTGTCGAGTGACCAGAGCAGCGGTCAGTGTGACGGCTGCAGAGCTCCGTGTGCGTGCAGCCTCAGTGACAGCAGCGGCAACACACCGCTGGAGCTTTTGTCTTCGAGGGGATTTTTCAACGTTAGGCGTCTGGAGCTTCTGACTACACACACATTGAGCCGGCTCATATTCACCTACGACGGTGAGTAGTCCGTGCAGAAGAATTTTTTTTAAATGTCAGTCATGAATGTTTGTGACAATTTACCGGGAAAGAAGTGTTATTAAAAGGCAGGGTACGACAAGTTCGCTGCATGTCATGATAGTGTGCATGCACACAGACATTGTAAGCATTTGTCTTTATCCCCAAATGTTCGTCAGATAAACTTGTTTTTAAGTTTGCTGTAATAGTCTGCCGTGCAGACAGTGGGGCTGTGAAGGAAGTGCATGGTGTTTAATGGAACAATTATCCAAGTGGTGGATTGTATTGGACGAGGACAGGCTCTTGCACAGCCGAAAACACTTTGGAAGAAGTGATAACAGTGGAAGCTTACAGCCTGACCGAGCAACAAACCCAGCTCAAACAAGACCGGGTCCCTTCAGCAATTAGCTTTAAAGTCGTGAATCAACTAACCTACAAAGTTTAACACACATTAACTCCATGGTTGTAAGGAAAAGTAGGAACAGAAGGGAAGTCAGCTGCAGGGGATTCATGAGATCTAACTAACTTTGTTTTACAGCATATTTTATATAGCCTAGGTTTATGACAGGTGTTGATTACTTGTGTATGTGTGCATGTATGTGCATATATATTTTCACAGTATTCCTGTGTACTGTATTACAGTATGTTGGCATGCATATAATTATGCCTGTATGCATCATGCCATGCTTCGTGGTTATCAGTCAGTACTACTTTTTAAAGGATGTGTCATTTTCAGTGGCTCCCCATGTTTAGTTTAGTCTATAATCTATAAAGAATATAAACAGTATTAGCATAGGACTTAAAATGCAAAGTCAGATTTACACATTACAAACTGGTGTTAACATTTTGTTGAAAGTCATCATTACCATGTGCTTCATGTTAGGGCTGCCCCCTCTTCAATAATCAGTCATTTTGGTCTTAATCCATGAAGATTTCTTTAGTTGATTAGTCATTTTTTATGCTTTTTTCCTGCTGAATGACTTATTTTCAAGAAACCTATGAGCACATCTCTGGTAAACTCGAGATTTAAAGTGGTGCTTTTGCATGATTCATTGTGGAGAAACAATGTGGATTCAATCAACAAATCTATTACTCGACAAAATCGTATGAGTGTTAGCGACTAAGAATTTTTTTCATCGAGGACAGGCCTACTTTTTAAAGGATGTGTCATTTTCAGTGGCTGCCCATGTTTAGTTTAGGACAATTTTTAAGAATGTACAGAACTTAAAATACCAAATCAGATTCACACCATATAAACTGGTGTTAACATTTTGTTGAAAGTTAACATAATTTACAGAATTGACATTAAGACGTGCTTCATATTAGATACAGATATAACTAAATGACACATCTTTGGGTGAAATATTGCCTGATGTAGACAGAAGATACTGCAATTTGCCATAACTGCCCGGCTTGAGCGGATGCTTTTTCAACAGTGCATGCAGGTCACTTTTATTTGCCGTTTTCCAGTAAGCAGAGTTTGTTGATGGTGCAGCTATATTCACCCTACTATGGATTTCTTATATATAGGCTGCCTCAAATCGGCGCACTCTCTTTCCATAAAGAGACTATAACCTTACCATGAACGGTGACCATCTTATACTATAAAGGAGTCATTATCTTTCATCATGCTGCAGTGTGGAGAGCCAGCCAATACTATACAATTTCTTCTCTCCAAAAACACACAGACAAGGGGACGTGTGTGTGTTTGTGGGCGACAGACAGAGAAAACGTTTGAGAGAGTACCCTGTTCCTGATTTGGATGCGCCTCTAATTCCTATCAAGATGAGAGCTGTCTGAACAGATTTCTCTCATCATTATTTGCTCTGAGATTTACTTGCGCTTGTAAATGGTGTTGATTGAGGGTAATTTGGCTTTTTAATTGCCGAACAGCTGCCACACTCACTGCTGATTGCCATTGTAGACTTTCTCAGTAGATCACTCATAGACCCCTAAATGCCTCATTAAAACGTTATGCAGAATCGCATGGAACGTGAAGAGAAGGAACCCTCATAATGTTTTACTGATTTCTGTTTTATCATCGGAAAGGTCGTTGTAATTACCGTCAATGTCAGCAAATGCAATGCTAAGAAACGAGTGTAGTAATGACTTTTTGGAAGTTGAATTAAGGGTTATTAGTGGATACACTGCATGCATTTGAGTTTCTTTGATAAAGATGAACTCCATATGCCAGTGTAACGGATGTTAGTTGGGCATAGATGAGACTCAGAGGACCATTTATTCCATCCTCCGCAGGAAGACAATATCACACACACACACACACATATATTGTCTCCATGGTTGGTCACTACACATCTGGGTCATCGATGAACTCTGAATCTGAACTTTTATTTATAATGTCTCAAGCAACACAACAATACTACACAACTTAGACATGTGTATACATGGCTTAGCCAATGTGTTCCCGATGTTAGAGAATTATGAGCCGAAAATTGACTGGAAAACCTTTTTTTTTTTCTTTTTCAATATTGACAAAACATTAAAGGGATACTTTGCTGATTTTAAAGCAGCTCTGTGTCATCTTAGTTTGGGCAGATGAACGGATGACGCAAAACATTGCATTTCGCTTTATCTGGCAGATCTCTGCAGACCTCCTCTGCTCCGAGCGCTAGTGCAACAGAGGGAAGCCAAACACTGTTCATCTGCACACACTGCAGACACTGCCATGACACAGAGCTGGATGTAAATCAGCAAAGTATCCAGTTAACTGTCTCTCTCAAAAAGAGTGACGTTAAACCAGGAAAATGTAATAAGATGTGTTGTGTTAAGCCCCTAAACATAGGCAACAACATGATTACCATTACAGAGCACATACCTGCAGGAAGACAATACAACGCATGCGTGTACAAAACAAATGTACACGCATGCATCCACTCGTTCATGCATTCACACAAACACAACCTCACAAACATTCGACCTCCATGTCAAATTTCAGCCTCTTAACTGTGGCTGCCAAAGAGTGGGGAATTGTTTGTCGACCGACTGACCGACCGACCGACCGACCGACCGACCGACCGACCGACTGACCGACAGAGCAAGCTATAGAGCTGCTGGTCGCAGATAAAAAGGCAGAAACTTCAAAGGTGAAATGGAAGCGTCTACAAAACTAATATTAGCTTTCAAAATAACTTAAAAACAGCAGTAACATAGAGAAAAAACAGAGTAACATAATGATACTATCAGTAGGCAATATGCGTTAAAGGTCACACCGTAATGATTATAGTGTATCAAAGAAAACCGCACAACTTACCTACATCAATGCAAAGCCGCACTGCGAGGGGGGCTACGGGAACCCGGCAGGTACATTAAGGGCGATGTGACTTAATTAGCACAGGAGACATCGGTAAATAAAACTAGCTGAGGCTGCTCAATGAGATAACACTCACAAATTTGAAACAGAATCATTGAATAATAAATAAAATTCACAAATACAAAATAAATGAGCGACTAACTAAAGTACATTTTTAACTCTGTTACAACGGTATATGAATCAGTCATGGCTGTCAAGATTTTATGTTGTCTCCCTGCATTCATTATGACTTGTAATATATTCTTTTTGTGTGACTTCATAAGTAACGTTGAGCAGCCAGTCGTTCTTCTCGGTGTCTGCCAAGAATGATTTGTCACCCAATTAAAACGTGATGGAGTTAAGACGCTGAAAGTGTCACAAATTAAATCTGTTTTGTTAAGCAGCTAATGTTTGTAAAGAAAATATACAGTTGCTTTATATATATATATATATTTATGTTTTGGAAAACATTAGATATTTGTTTAATATAGAATGGAAACACAATCCCAGCACCCTGGTGTCTGTGCAGTTTTCACAGAGCGTGATTTAGCATTATGGTATGTATCATTCAGAAGTCTTACAGCTCATTAGTACAAACCAATAGCTTTGGCATGCTCTGTGGAAAATGTTTGCCTGTCTTAGCCACAGTGTTGATCCCTGTAAACAGACGGACTATAGGCTCACCTTTTCATTCCGCCGCCATTATACAAAAATCTGTGTTTAACCTTGGAAAGAAGATCTGTTTACTTTCTAAGTAAGATTATGCTTTTAGCAAACACCAACACCCACTCTCTTCAGTTGTATGGATAGATGCCTGCCAGCGTCTCCGTCTTCTACTGTTTATCATGAACACTTCCGGCAGAGCAGCTGTTGGTAAACTGCCACACTCGGAGATAGCTTGGCCGTAGCTATTAAAAGAGGTTGCATTTGCTTCAGCTAGAAGCTCTCTAATCTGCCTCTGTAATTATCAGGACACTAACCGCAACGTTACTAGGTCAACAGGTCAATTTAAGTACCTCAGGTCAATAATCAGCTGTTTAAACCATCATTTAGACAAATGATTATTGAAATGACCTGATATTAGAAGTAATTACCGGACCTCTGCAAGAGCTGAGCAATTAATCAGAATTCTATAGAAATCGCAATTCGCAATATGGACTATAGTGCAGTATCCAAATTGTTCGTTAAAGGCAAAATATGTGATATAAAATATATATAAATATACAGTATATATATGCAGAAAAAAAATCTTTGTTTGGTACGGATCCTCGCAAAAATCACTCCATGACGACCATGATGATCATGAATTAGGCCTGCACGATATGAGGAAAATGTGCGATAACGTTTTTGAATACTGCGATAATGATATTACTTGTGATAAATAAACATATCAGTTCTGCCTTTCTGCTGTTTTCAGTATACTGCTAAAATACAACCTGTTGCTTGCTTGTTGAATTAAAAACAAATCTGAAAGGAAGTTATTTCTGACATTATTTTGCTGAACAAATTGAACATTGAACTGAATACAAAAGGCACCATTGATAGTTACATTTTAAAGTGTTTTTCTACTGATACTCTTTCAACTAACTCAAAAAATCCCTGACTCTCTTTCGCGATATGTCGCAGTCTTTCACAACAATTTATTGTGCAGCCCTATCGTGAATCATATCGCAATTGCAACATCAGTCAAAAATAATAGCAGTTAGATATTTTCCTACTTTCCTTAGATATCGATTTACGTATGTACTGTACCATATACTCTTCCATTTTCAGGCTGGGAAAAAAATTTGACAACACATTAGAGCAGACGTACTCTCCCTTTAAGTTCTCTGAGTGCTACCAGTCAGTGATTTTTGTCTTGTCCCCAGGAAAGTACACATAATTTGGATTCAAATGCAGCAAATCCTTTTATCTTGTCAAAATCCTCTTTGATTCTGTTAGGAAAGCGTTGCTGTGATTTGAAAGAGAAAGATGTAAAAGATAAGATGGGGAGATGATCACTTTTAAAGGGCTGTCATTTGGATTGATCTCAGCAGTGGTGCTGCCAGAGTTCAGTGCAAAGCTTCCATTGTGAACCTGATGTAAAGCCCTGTGTCTTACACAAGCTCAGAGTGTTGTTGCACTCTCCTGGTTATGTTTTAATGAGTAACAATTGTTAGCCAATTTGCATGTAAAACAATGCAATTATAAACAAGCATCAAAAAGCTGTAATACTTCTAAAAAATGTAAATTACTCTCCATTATAAAGCGCAACAAAACCTAAGCCATGCCTCTGAGCCAGGGCCTCTAGGTTTTGGATGCTCGCTTCCATTATTAATGCTATTCACAAGCCAAACTTTTTGGGTTGGTGCAGTTGGGCTCTTTAATCTATTTTTGCTGTAAATTAATGAATTTTTAAAGAGGACTAGTCCTTGCTGAATAGGGCTGGATGTGGGAATGTAGTTTGAGTCGTGGTGACGCAGTGCTATAGCCCCCTTTACTGTGCAAAGCATGAGTTCACAAACAGCATCCCATCTCTCTCTTGGGACCTTTCGTTGGGGGAGTTTGCCGAAATGCTGCACTCCTATGTTTTATTTATGACAAAATATGCCTTTTTAACTTCGCCGTTGTCAGAATCTGGAATTGTGATAGCTTTTTCCTCGTCGGCGGTGCTAAGTCTTCTGGGTCGCTAACTCCCTCTACCTCGGCAGATGTTTTCAGGTGTTGTGTTCTGTGTGGGCTTAGCGAGTTAAATATTTTATTCTAGGCCTTCGGGGAGTCAGTGTAACCTACTGGTTTTCTTTCCTTCTTTCAATCAGATGTTCTTTCAGACTTGAGAAAAATAATTAATCAGTAGGACGTTCTGTTTCATTTGAGATGCCACTTTGGTCGACACGGGCCGCCAATCAGCTTTCAGAAACTACTGATGAAAGTGTTGTTCTGTAAGGCGTAAATTATCGTCCTCTCTCTGTATTTCTCTTTTTTTTTTTTTTTCCCTCCAACCTTATTTTTCCCTTTCACGCATTAGTTTCCTTTGACCACTCTCTTTAAGGAGTAAGGCCACAAAATGTATCTCAGTTTGAAACGGTGCATTACATCGATGCCTCTCCAGGTCTCCTTTGAGAATAAGTAGACAGTATCAAACGATAATTGCTTAACCCAGCTCTATTGAGAGATGAGCAAGCAGCCACCATAAGGGCAGCTGATTTGCCTTGATATCTTATAATTGAACCTTTTCAGGGGTATGTTTTCTGGCGCTGAAGCAGAAAGTAATTAAGACGTTCAATGCTGCTTTTTGGACCTTTTCCTCCTTCCTTTGAATGGCCCACACTCCTCGACATGACAGCGCTCAGTGTGCTTACAGACTTTCTTTTGACACATTAGCCTTACCGTTGCCAAGGCAGTCCTTCCCAGAAACCCCCTCTGCTCTGCGCGCTCCGGGTGGGTATTTTGTCATTACTTCATTTTCCTCTGAAAATATTTTGATGCCTCTTTCTTTTGCCCCCCCCCCCACCGCCCACCCCATCTCCCCCCTTCTCTCACCCATCCCCCGTCACTCTATTCAAAGTTTTCTTTTAAAATGCAGAACTGTAAAGCCTCTCTCAGTCTAAAAGCCTGCTAGCAGCGGGAGACTGTTAGCTGTTAGTGATGCATACAGCTGAGTGAGTGCATCACAGCTACAAAGTCTAATGGGTGAATACATTCAATCACACACAGACCCTCAACTCTTTTAAAGGGACAATGTTCCCAGTCATGAAAGCTCCATCCACCGTGCGGAGAGTGATGTATTTAAATTCTTTGGTGGCAAAAGATTTTGTTCATAAACGTCCAAAAATCCACGCTCGTCTTTTTCTATTAATGCTTGTAATCTTTTCTGGAAGTGCCAGGTAATAGCTCACAACTTTTCAAGTTACCAAAGTTAACTTTTTACATGCTTTTTTGTCGGGTAAAAAAAAAAAAAAAAGAAAATCTAAAGATGCCACATGTTCTCCTTTTTGCCAGATTTTGAACCACTTTTGATACCTTCTAATGTTAGCCAAATGTCTATCTCTGAAAATGTTTGTATGTTCCCATGCACATTCATACTACAAACTATTTAATCAAACACTCCTACTTCTGTATGATCAGCTGCCAGAATATCCCCTCTTCGCTACCTTTATGTTCTATTCAACTACAGCTCTTTGAAATCTGTCTGCTTGGTAAAGTTTTTGATGTTTCCTGATCAATGATACAGAGTTGAGTCTTGTGGGGTTTTGACTAGTATGTGCAGGAATTGTGTTATTTTGGGTTACTGTATGAGCCCCCAATCATTCCATTACAATTACTTCTCTCCTGCTCCGTAGCCAGGAGATCTGCTTTTCTCAATTGTCATGGAATTTACTTTAAATTCATCTGTTTTTATTTCTAAACATGCAGGAAATCATATATTTATGAATGAAAACCAATGCATTCTGTTGTCATAATGTCTGTTAATTATAAAAGTATGGTGTTTAAAGTGACACCTGCATTTAATAAACAGCAGAAAATGACATCATAGGCACTTCTGATATAGATCTGAACCTGGGGATGATGTAGTGATCTTGGTGCTACAGCGCTGCAGGGATGATGTATTTTTGTAGGCCAACCCAGAAGCTAGCATCGCCCTGGTTTCCTCGACAAAAAGCCAGTGGGATTTTTCCATTTGATTTTGGATTATTGCAGAAAATAAGCTCTGTGGCAAACAAAAGTTTATGATACTTACACCTTTTATTCAGCAAGATAATTCTCACAAATGCACATCGCTTTTTAGGATTTTTGAAGCGTAAATGCAATCAGCAGAAGTAAACAGCTAACATTAGGCTATAAACAAACTACACCACGGTCGCATGGCTTCAACATCACCACTAAGATGATAACGTTTAATGTCTCTGACAATCTCTGTAGTCTCATTTAGCCACTTGGGTGGTTGCTACACCTTTTTTAAGACGTGAAAAAGCTTCAAAATTCACGAGTATTTACTGACATATTTTATGTTGTAGAACAAAACGTGAAGCTTGTATTAACCACAGACCTTATTTCAGGCATCCAACCAAAAACCCTTTCAAAAACGCCTTTTTTTTTTCGAGACGAGGGAACCGGATGTGCATAAAGGCAACCTCATTTCCGTGTTTTAGGACTCATTCCTGCAGCGCTCTATACTGATGGACTGTATGGATGTTCCCAGTTTGTCCCCTGGAATCTGAAGGAACATCAGCAAAGACCAAAAAAGACAGAAGGGTTAATTTCCTCTCTCTCACATATTGCTGTTTCAGTACACTCAGATAATCACGAACAGTTACCTGAAATGAGAGATGAGTTTAGCACTCAGCATCTATGCGTACAATACAGTACAATGCATTTCTATTATATAGAAAACGGATAGCCCTAAGATAAGCAGAGATATACTGTATGCTGCCAGTGATCATTTTTCTCCCCTGATACCACGCGGGCCTCTGAGGCTGATGTGAAACACAGCAGATATCAGAAACAAAAGGCACAGTGCTGAGGTTAGCCCAGTCACTGTGGGACCAGCTGACTGAGTTGACTAGGTAATTGGTTGCGTCTACCCGCCCACCGGGGGCCCCTTCTCCCCAGAAGCCAAGCAATGCCCCCCCCCCCCTTCTTCTCTCTCTCTCTCTCTCCGCTCTCTTCTATTACTCATCATCCCAAACGCCTCACCAGGCTAGCGGTGCGAAGCTACACCGTGCCGCCCGCCATGCAGCCAGCCCACGCTCCCAAAACTTCTCAACAACAACAGCCACGGCAGCGCAGCAGGTCAGGGCTTGTGGCAGGCTGATTTGCAGTTTGAGCCTCCTTTTAATGAGGGGAAAATAAGTACTTGTTGTTCTGTGTCTTGTGTGTCACCACCCCCATCCCCACCTACCCACCACTACAACTAGCAATGCTACCTTCCCTTCAGCGGAAAAAAAAGAAAAAAGAAAAAAAAGGTGCACTAATTAAGATGGCTTCCTGGGATTTGGCTATGGCTTCTCCCACAGTGGCAGGGCCTTGAGGAAGAGATGGGGGTGGTGTTGTGCAAGGGGCCTCGTCGGGCACATCTCTTCTCTCGGTTGCTCTTTCCTTCCCGTAGTCCCACTGCCTGGCTTGTTTGGCTTGATGAGTCTGCTGCTAAACATTTGTTGTTTTTTTTTTTCTACTTGTAATTAAGCAAGGTTTTTGCAGGAGCTGAGCACTTCCCTTCCTCTTCTTCATCCCGGTATATCGGGCTCTCCAGGGGGACTGGTGGAAAGAGAGACAGGGGTTTGTGTTGCTCCTGGTAGGCAGGCTCATTGAAGTTCTCCCACCTTGATTATATACAGTGAGCATGAATGGAAAATGCGTGGGCCAATAGGCTCTTTGTTGTTCAAGGACATGCGAAGGTTACTGTATGGGATGGTAGATGAAGGTTTAGATGTAGATTTCTGTATCCTTAGGAGGCTGAATCTATCCAGCCATTGTTAACTATTCACTGGCATTGGCGCACTCTGTATCCGTCTCTTTTGCAAAAAACTCGTAGGTTTACCTGCATTTCCCAGAATATAGGATGTTTATCTTTCAAATGCATAAACAAGGCAATTTTCTTTGTTGAATCAGTGTGGGTCTGAATGCAACGTCTTCACTCCAGTGATGAGTAACAGTTACATGACATTCTCAGTCCAGTAGTGACAAATCTACGAATGTTCTGTGACTGACTGAAGTACAGAACAATTGGTGAGTAATTTCTCTCTGGTGTACCAAACGATCGTCTTTGTTTTTTTTCCTGAATCATGCTAAAAGTATTTGCAAAAGCCCCCACCGCAAAAAAAA
>JAOVVB010232718.1:0-10340 GCA_028570985.1 Heterobranchus longifilis
GGAGACTAACATCATCACACATGAATACAATTGGGCTCATTGAATCCACAAGAGTCTCAGCTTTCCAGTCATACCCAATCAAAGACTGTTTATTGACCCCAGTATGCAGAAATATCCAAATACACCATTTTAGAATAAAATAACACATGCATGAGAAAACCTTTTTGCCCCAAGCTGCATGTGATTAGCATAGAGTGGGTATTTCTGTAAAGGGGAGACTCGTGGGTACCCATATAACCCATTTTCATTAAGATATCTTAAGGTCAGAGGTCAACGGACCCCTTTGAGAATGGCCGTGCCAGTTTTTCCCTCGCCAAATTTCGCCTAATTTTGGGGTGTTATTCAGCCTCCACATGCCATGGTTGGTAGACCCACCAATGGCTTCCTTAGCTCGTCTGGTTTCATATGATACCAGTATCTTCACTCTAGCTATATAATGGAATCTGCTACAGCCTCTTAAAGGCAGTAATGTTGGCTGTCACGCTCCCGAGGGTCTGGGTGGTACCTGGGGTGGCCAATCAGATTTCAGGCTACCCCCCTGGAAACGCCCTTGTGTGTATGTTGACATGTTAATGCCCTTTCTTTGCCTAAATAATACATTCTTTAATTTAGGTCTGTCATATGACCTCCTTTTTACGTTTATCTTAGTACATTTTTACACAAGTAGCCCAATTTTACTTGTACTTGAGTAAAATATTGTAGTACTCTTTCTATTCCTGACCACAAGAGCATTACTAAGTCAGGCACTGATGTTGGGTGACAAGGCCTAGCTCACAGTCTACATCTTCTTGAATTCATCCCAAATGTTGGACAGTTGAGGTCAGGCCTCTCTGCTGACCATTCAGTTTCTTTCATAACAAACACAGAAAACCATTTCTTTTTCAGACTGCGCTCTGTGCATCTATCTATCTAAATATCTCCACTCACCTTTGTTGCCATAGATAATAATTCATGAAACAGTCAGTGTGCACTGCATTCTAGTGTGACTGTGACAGTGGGGCTTTTCTGTTCTTTTCACAAACTGTCCACAGGGAGGCAGTATAGCTGCACACTTGACTTCAGCTTCCAATCTTTCAATCCTCCACAAACGTTTTGGTGGAGTAATTGGGATTCCACTGAGTGTCTGTTGCACACACTAGGGAAGAAGATATCTGTAAATAGCAGCTGTGTGTCTTATTTATTAATTTATTTATTTACCTATCCCACCATCCCCACCGACCAAAAAAAAAAAAAAAAAAAAAAAAATCCACATTACAATTCCCCCCCTATCGCCTTAGGCAACTGTCAAGCTCCTGCTCACCAGCGCCTGCACGGCGCACAAAGGGGACAGGGAGAGTCAAGCCGTGCGCCCTCCACTTGACTGATGTTTTTGTACCACCTCCTATGCACAAGTGCAGGAGTTATAAACCCAGCGACATGACACCACTCCGGACTAGGCTGCAGGTAGTTCTTTGCATCTGCAGGAGGTGCTGATTCCCTCTGTGCTCCGCGACAGACGTGTCTCTTAACTATTTCTTGTTCGCAGTACCTCACCAGCAGCTGCCTCTGAGGAATCTTAAGCTAGACTCAGTAGGTAGGCTATTATCCGGGGTGCTGCTGACCGTGTGCTAGAGTCAATAATGATCTTGTCATCTTTCTGTCTGAACCAGAGGGAGGAATCCACTCGTTCAGTAGTATATATGGACATGCACGCACACACACACACACACACACACACACACACACACACACACACACACACACACACACACACAAGCTTTGGACTTCACACTGACACACAGCTTTCAAATCAGTGTAACAAGCAAGGAGAAATATGGAACCTTGTCCCTGTTAGAAGTAGTACATTTATATTTATAATATTTTATATGTTTACATGAACCTGGATTAGCCTACTGATATTAATCAATGTCAATAGCAATATTTTGATTACATCTTTATGGTTTGAGTATTAAAGGGGACATATTATGCTAATTTCACCAAGCAATCAACTGAATAAACAAAGGAGGCAGCAAATAGCAAGAACAGATATGCTCAGAACTATTTATTTATATATATATATATATATATTCTATATGAGCCTGCATTTGACATGGGAAGGGGAGCCAAATCTGAAAACCCATGTTTTCTGATCTAGGCAGCTGACAAAAAACTGACTGGGTTTTGTCATTTCACAGTTTGAGGGTTGGTAGACACTCCAGATGTCCAAATGTAAATGAAAAAGTGAGTTTTTCATAATATGTCCCATTTAAATTACTCTCATATAAACACGTCTAATTATGGTATATTAATCACTCTGCTTGAGCCGACTGCACCATATTTTGTTAATACAACATCTGGGTTATGACATCTGGTGACATTTCGACATGTGAATGTGAAAATATGAATTTACATGCCAATAAACTGAAAATATGTAGATGGAAATTAGCTTATAGCTAACTGTGGTACCACTAAGGAGCTGTGCTCTGTCCTTGTCAAATAAACAAATAAAATAAAATAAACAGGTTCTGAATCATGCTTCAAAAATATTTAAATAACGATTTTAATATCCAGGATTTTAATTGAGAAAGGATTCAGTTATTAGTGTGCATGTCAAGATACTCATTATACATTGCATCCTTTACTTGAGACAGTTGTCATATTTTGATATTTGTAAGTGGTTGGCTGAGCAGCAGCATGGAGGATTGCTGCATAATAACAGAAAAAAGCCAGTTGATTTTATTGGTATTCCTGGTGACTTCTAAATTTCAAAACTCGACATGGCATGCATAACAAATGTTTGTGATAGTTATTGTATGAGAATTGATGTGTTTTGTAACATCTGTGTCTGTTTGCTGTCACTGTGAATTGATTTTTGGTATAAAAACGGATCATTTCAAACGTTGTATAAAAGCCTGTGAACCCAGCATGAAATGCGCGCTTTGCTTGTTCTTCTCTGTGTTTGTCCTGTTTTAATCGGTACGGATGTACTTTGTTCTGTAAACCACTTTGTGACAGACTTGTTTGATAGAAAAGGCTTTGCAAATAAATTGAACTTTTCTTGACTCATTGGAAGAGGAAAGGCTGTAGGGCTAAAAGCAGCCAACACTGGCGGGGGGGGGTGTAGTAGCTCATATTTACACTCATAATTGCTTCAAACAGAGCCATGTTCAAGTATGCACAAGGCATTTTACTACCCATTGTACCCAAATAACTCCAAACAAGGCTCAGCTTCGGGTACTGCTGTCAGTATTATTCATGTCTCATGCACCGAGATCCCAATTCATTCAAGCACTCATCAATGTCGCACTTCACTGTTACTTTTGCCAAGGAGGTAAATGTCTACCCCAGTAGTTTGTTGCTTTGTGTATCAGTAGTATATCAACAGTTAATCACAGACCCTGAATATATAATGTGTGAAATATGGTAAAAATAGCCATGTTCTTTCTCAGATATCTCAGCTTCCTCTGTGGACAGACTGTAAAATGGCAAACACTAATGTGTCTTTAATCCAGAGACTGGCAGTAGTGCTAAGCTGCTGTCTGTGTCCTGCACCACAAAGATGAACTATGTGTATCTGTGCTTGCAAAATGACATTGCTCAATGAAGTGAACAACCACTGTAAAGCTAATCTATCTAGCAGTTCACTGAGTTGTAGTGTGAGAGTACAGTAAGCTTGTCCTCGATGGCCGCCCTTCTATGGTGATGTAATTTACACACGGACAGCTGCTTCTGCGCCTACACTGCTGTCACGGACCAAAAATCAGCTGCAATTAAGTGTAATTACTTTTTTTTAATCTTTCTTCTTGTGCTTGGATTTGATTATGAGAAACATTGTCATTAATGTAATGGAAATCTGCTAAAAAAAAAAGGAAATTGATTAGAAACTTCATGGGCATGGCAAAGTGATGTGAGTTAGAATATTAGCATTAGGGCTGGGCGATAATTCAATATGATAATTTATCGTCTTTTAGTGGAATCGTATCGTGATGAAATCATATATCGAGATATCATGATGTACAATTACATCGTCTAAATTGATAACAAGCACATACTAACCAAAATTTCTCAGAAAATCTGATGTGAAATATTTTGAGGGAAAATAATTTGAGGATTGTGGTCTTTTTTTTACATCACATTATTTGTGTGCATGCATGTAAACAAAGTCAGTGTATAGCTGGAAAATTCTGTAATTTTACTTGGAACTGCAATGTTCATTTTGCACTACAGTTAAATGAGAACATTTTATGTGGCATATATGTCTAGGGCTTTTATTGTGAAAGTTAAGAACAGTAAGAATGGATCTGCTGTGCACTGCCTTTAGGTTGAAAGGAGTAATCAAGTTTGCTGTCCAGGCTGGGACCATGGACTGTAAATAGGAGCCAAATTAATCGCACTAAAATACGTGCCCGGTCTGTATGAGGTTTTAACTTGTAGTGAGGTCCACTGGATTCAAAATAACTGCAGATTTGCTGTCTATAAGAACTGGCTTTTCTTTTTTTTCTGTTTCCACTGCTTGCCCAGGCAGTTCTAATACATGTGTCTAGAGAGTTAGCCAAGCGAGCAGCATCATAATCTATAGGATGCAAACAAACATGCTACAACCTACATGACAAATCACATACTGGTGAAGTGCAAAACGAAAAATACTGAGTCAGCCTTCAAAACGTCCAGGGTCAAGCCTCTGTGGATCTTGGCTAAACAAAGCATATAAGGAGCTTTTTTCATTGAGCCCGGCTCTAAATCCTTTAATTATTTCAAAGATTTTACAATAACCACAAATCGTCTTAAATGTTAGAAATCTTTCTTTCATTTTCTTTGCAGTACACACTTTATTATACGGCTTATACTGCTTTTCCTTATTTTCTGTCATATATATAGTGTTTCAATGTCAAATGCTCATATTAAACATGGCCAAAGTTTCAAATAAGATAAATGTATGTCAAATGAATCCTGAGCAAAAACCTCTGGTTTCATACTCTTCTGTTTCAAACTGTTTTTTCTACTTTGGCTACAAGCTGACGTCAGCTCATGACTGATTTCTTTGTATGGTCATCATCTGCTCCAGGCGTGTTACTGCACGTGTTTACATTACGTACACTGCTACATGTAGCTACATATGCTAACTTCAGGGAAAGCTGTAATCTCGGTTGCCGATGTTGTTAATTTTCTCCCAGATTTCGGATCCTGCTGGAACATGTTCCATTTGTTTAAGAAGCTTTTAATTGGTGATTTTTCACTGTAGAAAGTGCAGCTACAGTCAGTCCCCAGCTGCAATGATGGTGCAGAGACGCCGAGAGCGCAGATGCAGAAGACCTCGAAAAGCTGACCAATCAGAGCAGACTGGACTTTTTTGGGAGGAGGGGCTTAAAGAGACAGGTACTAAAGTGGAGTGTTTTAGACAGAGGGTGAATACAGGTGTTCCAGCATTACTGTATTGTTTATTTTTTATTTCTTTTTACATTATAGCATGTAAACATGTTCTAGAAGAAACCCAAAATACAAGTAACCTGAAAATGAGCATAATATGTTTCTTTTAACCAAATTTGGTCCACAACATCTACTTTTTTTTTTTTTTTAAAGATGATTTTTTTTGGCTTTTTGCCTGCATTGATAATACAGCCGGTAGTATGGTAGACAAGAAAGGGGTGAGAGAAAGAGAGGGGGCCACATGCAGCAAAGAACCGCAGGCGGGAGTCAGGCCTCTGTAGCCTCTGTATATGGTGCACGCGCTCCACCACTGAGCCACTATCACACCCACAACATCTACTTTTGTACTGCTTTTGCATTTGTCTATAATGAATTATGGACTCTAATGAAATGTGATAGCATTGTATGCCTGCTGAAAAAGAGCCACTACTAATAAGAAGCCTCACTCTGTATAACAGCCAGTAATTAACAGTAACTAAATCTGATTAGTCTCTGAGGGAAGGAATGAGAAAAATTGTAAAACGGGTAGAATATAGTGAGAAAACAAACATCCTCAGGTCTTTATTACACAGGAAGACTAAACAAGAGATTGTTCCATATTCCAAGTAATGTTTTTCATCCATGCTGATTTGTCCTTGAGCAAGGCAATGAACTCCATACCTGCTCCTGGCAGCGTTGTGCTCTGACCCATCTGGTGAAACAGCTATGTGTGTAACATAGCGAGTAAGTTGCTTTAAAAAAAAAAAGCAACTCATTCCCCCTCGTCAGTTTTAGTACACATGTTCAGTTTGGGCAGGAAAAAGATCCCCTGGCAGTTTCTTAGTTAAATGAGCTTTCCCTCCTGTCGGTTCAGCAGTAATCACTGGTGTCACACAGCTCCAGAATCCGGTCTATGTTAAATCTATCCCCCAAAGCTTTGTGTATCATCCATCTCTGAGCCTGCTTCCCCGGACAAGTTGGGTTTTCTGACCCAGTTTTTAAAAAAAACAAAAAAAAACCCATCTGTGACACATTTACAGCAGGTAATACTGGGGCAGAATGAGCTGCTGAAATATGCTTCTTATGCAGAGTTTGATCTTGACTCTGAGGTCAGCTCATTGTGCGTAAATGGTGTTTCCCTGGCAACGTATTTCATATGAGAAATGCTGATGAACGCAGTGGAGTGAGTGGAGTGGAGATCGCTATCTAGAAAATCATTCACTGGCTGCGAGAGCTTATGATGATGATCTCAGAGGACTAATATTTTAGAATATAGAACACAATTGACATGTGAAGTATTGTAATTCAAGGCACACACAGTAAACATGTAGATATTTTCATCCAAAGGGGCAGTAGTAGCAACGTACAGTATAGGGAGTCAGTGGTCGCCTTAAGTGAATATTTTTTATAAACAATGACTGAAAAATCTGAAGGCCGAACACTGATGGCGAGCTGCCGTAATCTTTAGTAATTTGAGCCTGTTTGTAACTGATACTGACAGCGTTCAGCTTCATTTATTAAAGTTTGATGGGGCATAAAAGCAGCAGCATAAAAACAGTTTTTAAACAGTGAATCCGTCATCTTCACTTCACCTGTGTGTCCTCTGCTCCGCTCTGTGTGTGTGTGCGACACGCAGGCTACATTGAACACGTAAGCATACAACAACTAACTGCAACACTAATGTTATGATTCCACTGTAATCAATTAAATTGTCTGCACCAGGCGTGAGAGCAGCGCGTTATTGGCGCCTATGCTCCACGGAGATCCGCTCTACAAATGTAAAAATAGGCCACTCTTCTATTTATATTTTATACGGTGAAACACGAGAGCAGTAGATATTAATGATCGTGTGAATTTTAGCAGTGGTGCTCATAATTCTGCAGCAGCAGTGGGCTGCGCGGTCGGTGTCTCTGTTCATCTTTTCTCTCCATGCCCTTACAAATGCATAATCTATAAGCTTGTTCTGTATATTCATTATTACAAATTAAATTGAATGAATGGAAATGCTATTGAAAATGTCTTATCATTAAAAAAAATTAAAACTCAACCACTGATGGGGAGTCGATGTAAATATAGGCGAAACAGAATCAAATCACGAGCTGCTCCTGATCATTTTATGAAGCAGATAAAGATTCATTATCCCGAAATGAATGGACAGTCTCACAATTGAAGGGAACAAACTGCAGACCTTATTTTGTATAGAAAAGTCTCTGCTGCATGTATGAATGCAAAGAGTCCATAAAAAAACGTCCCCAAAAATGTGTTTGTACTCCGATACATACGGTCTCACGGCAGTGACTCTTTGCGTTCTGCATTAAATATTCAGGCCACATCAGATATTGATATGCCATTACATTTTCGCAATTGCATTTTCGTGATGGATCACAGAGGCACCACGTTGTTTGTGCAAACAAACAGCGACTCGCTCAGCCATCCTGTTTTCTTCGGGACGGAGGTTAATGCAACAGAATCCTGCATGTTCGACATTTGTAGCTTTACAAAACTGCTGCTAATCCAAGTCTCCAGTGGTTAGGGGAGCGTGTGTGTTTTCCGTGTCTGTGCGTGTGTGTGCATCGATTTGTTAGCTGTGTAATCCTCGATTGTGACAATGGTCAGCGAGATTAGGGGCTAGAGCCACAGTGTTGGCCCTTTTAGGCGGGTAATGGGCAAAAAAGCGTGTTAATTGCCCTTGACTGTTGGAAGTAAATTAATTATTGATCGCTCTCTCGACTCCTCTTCTGTACTTACATACCCTTACAAATCCTTTTATCTTCGGCTTGGCGTAAGAACATTTCCTCTTTTCCCATCATTATGCAGACTGGCAAACAGGAGGACCACTAGCCAACCTCTTGAACCAAAGGCTTCCTGTTATTTATTCTTGCTTGTAGCCGTAGTGTGCCGAAAAGGTCTCTCAGAAAAATCTCACTTCGCTCTGACGCTTATATCTTCTTCTGTGATCTCTCGCTACCTCTCGCTACCTCTCTCACACCTCCTCTCTCTTTCTTCTTCCTCCCTCTCCCTAATTTTCTAATAGTTTCTTCTTCATATTCTTGACATCTCCTGCCTTCTCCCCCTCACACACACATACACACATGTGCACACATACTACACACACGTGTTCTCTCTCGCCCCCACACCCGCAGCTGTTACAAATAAGAGAGCAGATGAATAAAAACCGCGGTTGAGGTCTAAAGGCTGTCGTAAATTGATGACAGTGGATGTAAAGCCGTGGAAGCAGCACAGACAACAGCATCATTATTCTGCCTATTGATTTTCTCCCTCTGCTGCTAAAAGGAAAAAGCCACCTTGTATTTGAAATGAGATATAAACAAAGTCGAACATGATATAACTGCATATATTTTTTTCTGCAGCCGCAGATGTCGAAACCAGCTTGAAAAGGGGCTTGTGTGTGGTAACTGTACGTCTGTCTGCACATGATGTTATAGTGTTTGTGTTTGAGAGCGAGTGACCGATGTTGGTAACTTCTGATTTGATGCTGTGTTCACTGTTATCGTACATTACGATGCTATATTTTATCTCTCAAACTGCATCTCCAGAGGTGCTCTGATCTCTCTGTGGTTAGACAGTGAGTGACAGTAATAGTTCTTGCACACCACAAAAACGGAAATTGTTGGTTGGATGAAAATTGCACAGATAACCTTGTTCTCAGGTCTTTACACAAGAGGGGGAAAGGCCATGTCTTAAAGGTAGGGCTGTCCCCTCTTGGTTGATGATTAGTTGTTTTTTATGCTTTTTTCATGCTAAATGACTTATTTCCAAACGACTTACAAGATAAGATAATCCTTTATTATTAGTCCCACAGTGGGGAAATTTGCAGTGTTGCAGCAGCAAAGGGATAGTGCAATACAAAAGTGTCAAAAGTGTATAAAAATATATATATATATGCAAAATGTAATAAATACGTAAACAGCAAAAAAAGAAGCAGTAAACAGTGAAAAAGCAAGTGGACAGTAGAAAAGAACAAGAATACAGTAAGAACATATATAACAGTAAACATAGTGAAAGGTTGATTACACAGTATTCAAATAATGCAATACTTATGAGCACATCTCTGGTAAACACAAGATGTTCATGCTTTTGCATGATTCTTTGTGGAGAAACTCAGTTTTACAGATCTGTCAATTAAATCAACTTAGTCGACAAAATTGTATGAATGTTAGTCGACTAAGAATTTCTTTAATCGGAGGACGGTCCTACTTAAAAGAATAGTTCAACATTTTGGGAAATGCACTTATTCATTTTCTTGCTGGGAGTCGGATGAGAAGATGAAAACAAGTTTCATCTGTTCATGAAGCTAAATCCAGGAGGCAGTTTGTTTAGCTCAGCATGAAGGGGGAACAGCTTTCTTGGCTACGACTGCGCAGCAGTGACTTCCTGGAGTCTCCACTGGTTGCATTGCATTAATAAATGAAGCAGATGTCAATCAAACAAAGCACACGGCCACACAGTCCTGGTACGAGGTCTAATCAGCCACAAAATGTGAAAACACCTGCGGGGTGTGAAGGGCCTTTAAAGGGTCTAGCATAATCAGCATGCTTTTTAACAGCTGTTGGGTTTTAACATGCTGTCATTTAGCATGTTAGCATACTAAAAATATGCTAATTAACAATAATTTGATACTAACATACTGATGTTTAGCATATAACATTTAGCAAATTAGCATGCTTATGTCAGTTGCTTAAACTGATTATCAAACAGATTTTTTTTTTCACACATTTGACGTATGTTTCTGCTGTCAGGTTCTGATTTATGGCATATCAGTGATATGAGCTTAATAAAGTGCATTTGTGCAGCAATTTGAAAACGATTTTCATTTGAAGTTTTGTATTACTTATTTTATTGAAGCCACTAGAGGCAGGATTTCAAAATTCCTTACTTTGGCACCATCTGGTGGTACTATCAAAAATAGAGCTGCAAAGATTAATTGATTAGTT
>JAOVVB010232719.1:0-10340 GCA_028570985.1 Heterobranchus longifilis
CACACACACACGCACACGCACACGCGCACACACACACACACACACACACACACACACACACACACACACACACACACATCCTTTCAACGCCTGAGATCAAAAGATGAAAGTTTGTTGCATTCCATTTTTCATAAAGTAACATATTTTGGAAGTATATTAGTATTATACAAGATACCTTTATTGTCACTGTACTAGTGCAATGAAATTGGGCTGGATCGTCAAAACGATATAAAAATCTCTATCGTATATTTTTCTCTACATCGCTTCTATCAGGATGTCAAAAAAACACAGTGGCCGAACTGCATTACGGCAATATTTATGTCATTTACATGATGCTTTACGTCCTGATCCTTGCACGTTATGTTCATTTTTGCACTGAAGTTCTTAATAAAGTGAGAAAATAGTCAGTAGTTTTCAGTTGTGAAGTATTTCATTCACACAGAAACCAAAATAGGCATTACTGTGTGGTTATTTCATATAGATTTATTTATTGAATTACCAGAAAAACATGCTATATTGTGATATATATCGCTATTGAGATGTGGAATGACCAATATCAGGATAGAATATTTTGGCCATATCGCCCAGCCCCAATAAAAACTATAAAGTATGACACTATGAAAGTATAACACTGCATACAAAGTATAGAAATGACAAAATAAATCCTGTACGCACACAGTATATAATACCTATATATAATATCATATAGTATCACATTGTATGCTGCATCAGAAGGCTTTACTATTTTGCTAAAATATCTCAAGAAAACACAAATCTGACTCAGAGAACGCATCCTTCAGTACAAGAAGTCAATTGCAGAATTAGATCTTATTGCTCTCTATCTGCTCTCTGTGTGTGTGTGTGTGTGTGTGTGTGTGTGTGTGAGAGAGAGAGAGAGTTCATTGTTAAATGGCAGTGTCATGTTGACAAACGAGTTGGTTGAATTAAATTCTCCCTCATCAATAACAAGAGGGGGGCCAATCAATACCAGCTTACAATTATATCACCGCCTAGCCCTCCGCTACCGCTGTAACCACACACACACACAAACACACACACGCACGCACGCGCACACATGCACACACACACACACGCACACACACACACCAAGAGATAGCACGAGAGAGGGAAGAATCATTACCTCCCTGTAACGTGGGGTTTAATAAACACTAAAATATTCACACGCACACACACACGCACACACACACACACACACACACACACACACTGAAGAAGAGAGTTATTACTTTGGTGTTACACGGACTATTATAGACACACATTTAGACGCACTCTTCAACACACAGAGGGAATCATTCATGAGACACTGACCCTAATAAACACACACACACACACACACACACACACACACACACACACACACACACACACAGTGTAGCTGGTTAGCTGTGGCCCATTTAGCCTGGCAGCTGATGTGTGGTTAACACAGACATTTATGCTAATGACCTTCCACGTTTAAAAAAAGGCAGCAGTAATGTAAAGGCTCGTTAAAGGCCAAATCCTCATTCACTCGTGTCATTTTTCAGCCCATTTTCTCGTTCAATTAAACTGATGAAATCATTATTCACACATGGAATTACTATTCAACCTCACAAGGCAACCAAACTGCTGCTTTTTACCCTGTAAATCACATTTCCATTATGAAATGTAACACCTTTGATGTATATTCTGGGATGATTTTCCTTCAACACTAGATCCAGTTTGTGCCTCTCATGTTCTACCATTACATTCAAGTCACAGCTAAGCATCCAGTTTGCCAAAAAATAATTACCCAGCGATCTTTGAAAAACCCAGAAGGTTGTTTGATGAAACTGACCGCTGTGCTGAGGGTATTTCCAGAATCTTCAAAGACTCTTCTGAATGAAAAAAAGATTCTGTATGTTGCACTTTTAACCTTTTTCCCCCAAGTTGTGACTGTATAGGCAGCCAAAAATGGCTCTTTTTGTAAAAACACAAGCAAAATATCCATGTATTATTTTGTATGAAAGTATTGGAAAGAAACATCAATATATACAAATACTGATAACAGTTTTTCATTTTGGTTCACGTTGGTGATGCAAGTGTCATTTCCAGCGACCATCTTTGTTTGGATCAGGTCCCCAGGAAGAGTACCGGGATCTGAAGCCAATTCAACAGTGGTCAAACTGTGGTATTACAACTTCCAGGTGCGTCACGTGATGCCATTGGGCCCAAAAATACTTTTTCCCATTGACTTACATTGTGAAAAAGACGTCTATAAATCAGTGGATACATTTTTTTTGAGTGTCACAAACCCCGCGAAATGACTTGTTTCATAATTAGAATTTGATCCATTTGGTTGGATAAAATTTAGAAAGTCTAGAAGAGCCACACGGTTAAATCATTTCATCCCCATTCAGGTTAGCAGAGTGCTAAACTGGACGTCTCTAGTGTGCCTGCTCTATGAGCCACAAATAACCGGGTCATTTCATACACGGCAGTCAAACTTTTTGGCCCCATGCGCCACTGAGCGACTTTCATAGGAATGATGAACGGGACCAGAGACAGAGGATAAACCGAGACCCCGCAACTCAGAGTAATTTCCTGTATCTGTGTCACGTGTGTTTAGTTAGCTAGCAGCCGTTCTGAATGTATTGATTCCAATGGGAGAAGTGAACGTCAACACAGATTATGATTGATATATTCACCAAAGTAAATATTGGACCCAGTTTTCACAAGAAGCCACTAATCTCCTGAACATTCTGACACTAAAATGGCATTTTTCAGACAGACAGATCAGGAGAAAATTAACTTTGTTCGAGACCTTTTTCTGCCTCAGCAACGAATTCTCGCAAGATCTGGCAACACAGCTAAGCTAACGTCCGTGATCGCAATAGATTACTATTTTCTAATGCTAAATATAGCTGCTAGCCGTGTAGATATCTAATGTTAGCCAAATAAAATATAAATAAATTGTGCAAATATAACTTTTCAACCATCCAGATGACGTTTACTACACTTTGAAATGAGACCGCGCCCACTTAGGAGACAGGAAGTGTGTACCATTTCATATCATCGGCGGTATTGCTGGTGCCGTATCTTTATAAACATTAAATATCTTTGACGGGGCCCCGCCTCCAACGCTCCAGTTCTTTTTTCCATACATCTATGGATTTTGGATTAAAAAACTAATTAGGAAAGTAGTTTGCTGCATGATATTTAACATACAGATTTTTTTTTCCATCAGGATGTTTAGTAGAGTTGTTTCTTCTAGAAATACATTTTTAAAAAGCAGCAAGTGTTAAACAAGCTTTTGGGTTTTTCAAAGAGTTAGATACTTTTAGGGAAATCAGATGCTTAGCTCTGTAGCTCGAATGTGACACATGACAGGCCCAAACTGTGGCTAACACCTGAATATCAATTTATAGATCAAAGAAAAGTGAAGAGGTTATTACAATTGGAATAAAAAACAATCAAAACGTATGTAGTTTGTATAAAACGTGGGGCCTCGAAAAACATGGAGGGTCATTTTGAAACCTGATATTTCAGTTTTAAAATTCAAAATGGCCATGAACTGATGTTCTTGGCCTTTCTAGTGATAACTTTGTAGCACAGGTGGTGATAAATAAATCATCTCAGAATTCACAGGAATCTGGCCAATACAAATACTGTAGAATTCAACAGCAACTACAGATTTCAAAATAAAAATGTTGATCTTATCTCTGACACCTGCTACAGTGCGGTTTGAATCAGTGTTACTTCTCTGTAACATTCGAGTAAAAAAAAAAAAGTTTCCTACCTGCTTGTGCATCTCGATGTTGAGTCCATACGACATTTCGTAGTACTAAAAAAAAACAAAGATCAAAGCAGGTTCAAACAAACATGTATTTTCTGTTCCTCTTTTTGCACACACTAAAAACACTGATGCAATCATGCACACACACGCACACACACACACACACACACACACGCACGGTCTGTGAGACTCACCATGACATAGTGTCTCTGCATCTCAGTCTTCTCACTGGCGAGTTTCTCACACTCCAATTTCAGACTGTGAGGCAGAAGGAAAATATTATGTTAGTGTATGGCATGATCAAACGCACAGCAACCTATACACACTACACACTACACACACACACACACACACACACACACACACAAAGGTAAAAAAAAAACAAAAAAAACACTTGAAATCAGGTATGACTTTAAATTATAATACTCGGTGTAAAAGATAACTTACAAGTTCACAAAACATGACTATGGAAAAAATTAAATTGGAGATGTCACCTGCAGAATAGTGAGCATGTAAGTGACAACATCCTGTTACTTTAAATTTGCATTTCTAAATTTGAGTGCAACAAAGAAAGAAAGTTAAAAAAAAAAAGAGTTACTAGGATCACACCAGTTCCCCCTGCAGACACAGACACTTACTCAGCAGGTGCAGTGCAGTAATTAATGGATCAATAAACGACCACACAAACCTCATCATATATTCTTTACAGTGTGAGCGGATGCACAAACTGCACCATCAACAAAAAAGCAACCATATAATGAGAATCCATTTTACAAGTGTGGTTACACAAAAGCTTAACTCTTTACAAATGTTGTCTGTTACTGGAAAGCCTCCACATATTACTACAGCAAGCTTTTGTACGTGTCATTTATGAGAAAATTGGAAATGTTGCAGGTAAAGTTAGGATGCGGACGTGCCAAATACGGACAAATAGAGACATTTTTGCATGTGACGGAAATATGAATTATAGAATCAGCTGAAGAATTTTGTCATTATGAGATTAAAACTTCAACATGTTAATATAAACCTTAATTTGAGCTGGATGACAATGCAGTGTCCAGTTGGTTCAACCCTAAGTTGGAGACACAGGTTTTTTACACAATATGAACGTTAATAAGCTTTTACAGATATTTAAAATTATATAACATGTGACGGCAGATTGAATAATTACTTTGACAAATGTTTTAAGCTCAAAGAAAGTTTCAGAAAGCATTTTACATCCTTCTAAAAACAGCCAGACAGCCATAAAAACAAAAATCTCCAAAGAAAATGATGTGTATTCAACGTAGCGCTTTGCGATTATGGAGAAAATCAAATATCACAATATTTTTTTTACCAAAGACTTGAGTTGACTATTAGTGCTTTCACAAAATATTTACATAATAAGATTTTTGATCATCAGTAACATGGATATAATGACTAAGTGGGTAAAAGCACATAACAGCTAGAACAGTCTGGAAATGTCTGAAAATTACATCACTTTACTGTAATGTAGCCTTTAAAAACAGGAAAAGACAACACTAATATCATATTACGATATCCAAAATCTAAGTCGATATCTAGTCTCATATCACAATATCGATATATTGCCCAGCCCTAATTCAACGTGTATATCTGACCGATTCTTACTTCCTTTTTTTTTTACCAAATCAGTCTCCCTGCAGTTTGGATTTCATGCGTATGCAGCAGTTTGATCACAGTATTACGCATGCAGCAGACACTATCCTCGGTTCAGCTCACTCAGCTCCACGATTGGCCGGCAAACGGGACCGCCGGATCATCTCACTAGGTGATTGGGCAATAACTACGAGGAGGCCAGAGGTGGGCGATTATTATGCATTGGTATCGTGCTTATGGTTCTGCCCCCAAGCAATGTATTTCACACTTCATCATGTCGGGTAAAAAAGTATTTCACACCACTTGCGTTTTCAGAGAGAGACGTGCATGCCAAGGTTGATGGGGTTTACCTGTAGTTGGTCACCGGTGATAGATGGACCCGAGACATACGGAGGGTCTGAGGACAATCATTTCATGGGATCTACAGATGAATATTTACCTCAAACTAAGGAGGTTTTATTTCTCAATCAAATCCTAATCAAAAGACAATTTCTGTCTTGTATTGCATGTCGTTGCATCATGCATTTCCTCAAACCTTTTGGTCATACCGTGTGATTCATATATGACTCGTGCGAGGGAGGTCAACATCACAGAAATGACCCTTTTTCTCACAAAATCTGGAGGTTTCGGTTTATAATATGGACTCGGGCTGCAACTAGGACTGGGTATCTGTACTCGATTCATGGTATTGAGCGAAATAACCCACCATGTAGTATCAAAACTTCTCCAGTCAGACAATACCTGGATTCCATCCTTTTTGTACCCAGATTTAAACATTTTTAATTAAATTACAAATTTTAAATTTGTTTGGTTATGCTCGCAGCCAATCACTGCAAGCGACATGAGGACTGAGTGATTACATTGAGAATGTTGGCTGTGATGTTTAAAATTACACTGCCCAAATAATACTTCAATAATTTATAATAATATACAATATATAATAATAATCTATATTTGATAAATATTGTATTGTACTGGTATCATGATTTAAACTCTGCAACTAACAATTATTTTCTCAATTAATCATTTGAAAATGCCCATTACTATAATTAATCGACGCAGATCAGATTTCCAATCACTCTTCAGCCAAATGCAAAGTTGGAACATTTCATTAGTATCACTATTTTGCTGATGGGCAGATGTTTCCATGGTAATATCCAAACTCTCACCTGTGATACTGGGCTTGCAGGAAGTGGAACTCCTCCTTGATCCGGTCGCAGGACTCGGTAACAGTGAACTTTAACGGCTGTCCCGGCTGGTGGGGGACCTCAACCCAAACCAAACAACGTGTGGGGGGAGAGAGAGGAAGAACTGAGCCACCAAAGTTCAGTGTCACGACACACACACACACACACACACACACACACACACACACACACACACACACACACACACACAGACTGTAGATGACAATAAGTCTCTGTGATATGGGTGGCCTTTTGTCTCTTTACACCACGCACACTCTCTCTCTCTCTGTCTCTCTCTCTCTCACACACACACACACACACACACAGCTGCAGCAGTTTGACAATGAGCGCAATTGTCCGTGCAAGCGCGCAGTGGCACGGAAACTTGATCTAAACTGATTACGCATCAGGCGCGCGGCTGTTAATCTGCGCTGTTTTGACACACTGCCTTGGCTGATTCTGCTCTCTACTTACCGGATGCCGTGCCGGGGGGTACATCTTGCTCAGATCTCGAATCATTAAAAATGTATTGCAAAGTTCATCCACATAAACACGAAAACCAAATGTGTGAGCACGGATCTTTCCCCGTGCGTAAAAGGTCAGTCAGTGGCCGTTTTGCGGGCTATGTGCAGGTTCCGTGAAGAGTGGAAACATCCTCGGACCTTTGGCTGGTCGTCATGTTTTTAGACAGTATTTCAAAAGTCCATTCAGTGTGATAATCAAAGCAGGGGTTGTCTCAGTCTTCTCCAAAATCTCCCGCGCGTTATTCTATGCGCACAAAGCTTAATATTCTCCCACTGAACTAACAACGAATCCTCTATTTTCTCTGATTTTCCCTACAAAGCATCGACTTTTGACACATCGTGACCTTGCTTGTCCGCGACTGAGCTTCTCCACGGCGTCCCGTCGTCACGCATTTAACGGTTAATTTCCTACAGCCTCCGTTAATGTTCACATCCTCACACAGCACCGGCGGAGCGACCACCTCAGCAGCCTGCCACTGCGAAGACAAATTTAGAAGCAACCAGTCGTACGAGCGCAATTACATATTCACAACAATTAGAAGAGCCCGTAGCGTAACGTCGGGACGTGTAGTTTAATTCATATTAGTCGATAATAAGCACTACAGATGTGCGTCTGCTGTAAAGAACTACAACTTCCCGGCTGCTCCGCGAAGCCCCCAAAGCCAATGGTGTGTGGTCTGAAGGAGGAGCGGCCATTAAAGACAGCCAATAGCGACAGATGAGTGTACAGACTGCGTACCATCCTCCTGCCAATCATCGATATGTTGTCCAATCACCTCCAACAGGATGCAATTTATGCAGACTCCCCACGTGGGGGCTCGGTCTGCTACTAAAAGATGTCACAGGGATTAATCTGGAAACTATCTGTTGACTTATGTGTGTTTTTTATAGAGAGAGACTTCCAGGCAGAAGCGAACATATGGCCCCGAGGTGTCTCATAGTTTTCCTGTTTTTTAATTGAATCACTTATTAAAACAGTCTGCTATTATGGCCACAGATTGCACTCACAACCCTGCAATTAAAGTCTCATTGAGCTCCCCTGTAGGTTCCTCTGCCTGCTTGTGTAGGATGTAAAACATATAGGGGTAGACAAAATAGAGCAAACACTTAATTAACTTCTATTTGAATTATTATTATTACTGCTACAAAGGTGGGTTATATTAGGCTTTCTCAACCCCCTTTATTCTCTGTGGAGGACGTGTGCTGGAACCCATGTTAACGTTTTTCTGATGCACCTGCTGGTTGGCAGTGGTGGAAGAAGTACTCTGATCTATTACTTAAGTAAAAGTAGCAATACTACAGTGTAGAAATACTTTGTTACAAATAAAAATACAGAAGCATTAGCATGAAAATATACTTAGAGTACAAAAATACTATTATGCAGAATGGCCCATTTCAGATTGGATTATAATAATTGATGCATTAATGTTGCAGTCTGTTCTCATTCACTGTTTATACCTATGAAATGTAATGAACAGTAATTTGTATATATAACATAATCGTGAGCCAGGACGTGCAGAAATGCGTCTCAGGAGGAAGTCTGGTAACATAGTAAACAGAGCGACAAAGTCTGCACAGGGAGGAGGTCCGAACACTTTGACCCAGCAGATGTTTGTGTTCTGTGTGAAACCAAAAGTCAACGTTGACTTTTTAAAAATTACTTTTGTAACGTACGTACTTAACTAGCATCACATATGTAAGTTACTGAACAAACTCACTTATTTCAACCCAAACTATGATCTTTTTCTAAACATAACCAAGTATGTTTGTTGCCTAAACAGGTTCTGCACTGCAGGCACACTGATCGCTCACATTGCTGGATATTCGTAGGATAATGCACAAAAAAATGTGCATAACTATGAGGATCACTTTGATGTTGCAGCCGGTAAAGATGCAGCTAATTTTCTTTGCTGGGTAGCTTGTGAATTTCCATCCACAAATCAATGAAGTCTTATCTTAACCTATAATGATTTTATTTGTTTAGAATCTGCTAAGTAGTAACTAAAGTTATTAAATATGTAGTGGATTACAAAGTTCAATATTTGCCTCTGAATTGAAGTGGAGTTAAGAAGGGTAAAGTAGCAGAAAACAGAAATAAGTGCAAGTAAAAGTCATGTAAAATGACTTAAAGGAGCTGGAATTAGAATCAGCATGACATGCATTCATTATTTGTCTACAATCCAATTAAGACACCTATTGTTGAGTAAATTTAAATACAGTCTATTATCACTACCTCTCTTTCTCTCTCACAGATGCACACCCATCAGTCCGTATGTTGCCGCTGTGAGTAGATGTTCAGTGTGGGTAGATGAAATGCACTGTTGCTGGGTCAGCAGCTCGCTTAACCACTGCGTTCAGTCATTTAGCTGCACTAACTGACTGTGTCGAAAATCGTAATCATCTTCTGCTGCATTACGCTTCATATTTATTCTCTCTTTCTGTGAATTTGTTATCACCTCTTACATTAAGTAAGATTTCTGTTATAATATGTTTGCCTAATTGTGTCTTAAAGCTGCTGTGATAAAGGAGGACTTCTATCATTGTTTCATCTTTTATTTTTTCTTGCTCACACACACACACGCACACGCACACGCACACGCACACACACACACACACAGGCGTACAAATGGTTATCCACAATATGACACCACATCAATCCTCTCTCAGTCTGTCTGCCTCTGTCTTTCCTGTTGTCTCTGCCTCTCCCGCATACATACACGGGATTGTGCACACATACACACCGCCTCAGCCATTCAAATACACATCTCTATCTAGCACACATACAAACTAATATCTCAGGTAAGCACAGGGCCTAAAGTGACCTGCTGTCGTCTGTGTGAATCCACTAAGGCTCAGAAAAGGTAATATCATGCCCTCCCTCTCCCCCTCCAAGGGTTGAGCCGTGATGTGGGCGATGCCGAGGTGAGGGAGGGGGGCAGGTGAGGAGGAATAAACAGATTTATTTGCCTGCGCCCCTCTCTGATTATTTTGCCCCTGCCTTTTGTTCCAGACCTTATGAAACCCAAATGTCAAGTGAGGCGAGGGCCTCATATCGAGCCCTGTCAATCACATCTCTCTGCGCACCTGAAGCCCTGACGCCGGATTATTGGCTTCAACACAAGGGCTGCCTTTGCCGCCAGCCACGATGCCTCGGACAGCCAAGTTTTTTTTTTTTCTAAAGAGGAACTTCATTTGGCAGCTGATGCGCAGGAGATTGCACAGGAGCGGATTTTCAGGGTA
>JAOVVB010232720.1:0-10339 GCA_028570985.1 Heterobranchus longifilis
GGCAGTTTTCTGACTAACTTGTTTGGCTGTTGGACCTTAGCAAGCTAGCTAACATTAGCTAACGAATCGCTAGTTACAGGAAATGATCCGAACAACGGGCTGGTAGCCGGCGGGGGTCCCTCCGCCTCCCCACCGCTAGCAGATATGAATTAATGTTGAGTTAATAAACATTAATTCACCGGGAGGAGACAGGCGGCCGTCAGTTCCACTATGTAGTCTGCAACACACTTTACTTCACTGACGTTGTCACCATAACAACTAACAACAATCGCCATTGTGTTGTGTACTCGGCAAATGACCACTGAGAACAGCTCGCTGACCCTTCTATCCAAATTTAATTTCTATGGTGGAAACCCTACTGACACTAATTAAAGCAGACACAGCTGTTATTCACAGGTGTACTAAGAACAACATTAGATTTACAACAAAAGGAAAACAACCAGCAGCTCAAAATATGTTCTGATCTATAGCCAGGCCAGGCCACTTTATTTTCACAGAGCATTGAGTTTAAGCTGTTGTTCAGAGAATATCTGAGAGACATCCGCTTGACATCAAACTCTGGTAAAGTATGACTCCTGTAGAGCAATTTAACAATACATAAATATAACAATAAAATCAATAAAAATATGATTCAATAAATTACTTAAAGCAGCATATTAACTGCATTGTTAGATGATTTCACTGTTCTGTGGAAATATTCATGTCCCAAATGTTATTAAAATGTGTACAATTTGAATATAAAATACTGTCTCTATGGAGGATGTAAACGGACAAACAAGGAATGAAGAAGAAACAGGAAATGCAATAAGTTTTATATGATATTTTAAACGAGTAAAATGTGTTGATATCCGTACTTGTACGTGTTCTGTAAATAGTTCTCTTGTCATCAAAAACGTTGATCTGAAGCTCAATTCTCAGGCTCTTTTCTAATAAATAATAAATATAGCAACTTCTGATCAACCTATATCCATTTCAGGCTTAAAATATCAACTTCTGGACAGGCCGCAACCATGTCTGACTTTAAGGCCCACCCACTTTTGTATTAAACTCCGCCTTTTTTTATTACGGATGCAGATAATTAGTTGGTTGGACCGATACAGATAGTGGTGTACTCTCTCATCCCTAATCAGTACTGATAAACTGATAAGACAGTGGGAAACCTTTATTATGTATTATTCTGATAATTAAATAATAGCCAATAATACAAAGCCTAAATGGCTTTCAGTGACTTAACAAGCGCGAGGTGGCGGTATGCACCTTTAAAGTTGGTTTGTGATCTGCCAATAAACACAATTTGAGTTTTTTTAATACATTGACATATCTGATTTGACAGATTATGTCAAAGTATTTAACATGAATTATTAGGCAAAATGCTCTATAAAAGCCAAAGTATGTTTGTGAAGTTTTTCGGTGTACTTTACTAGGAAAAAAAATAAATGAACTGAAGAATCAGACCTATTGTTTGCTTTTGTTGTGTTAACAATAGTGATGTCAGATAGATGTGGTGAGGTTGCTCATTACATCTTTGCCTTTCTTACCGTCAGGTGTGCACAAATGACAGGTTATCAACTTCTTTTTAAAATACAAATATGTGAAATTATCGGTTATCTTATGGGCATCGGCCATGAGAAGCAGGTAAATGTCAGTATCAGCTGACAACAAATCCATATTGTGCATCCCTTTTTAAAATTTATTTATTTATTTCCTGCTGCTCTACTAAGAGCTAGCAATTAAATACATACAAATCAAAGTCAAGGAACATTAGGAACAGTGTGAGACAGGAGGGAGAATATTATACACATTACAGCCATGATATTTAGCTTTACTCAATAAATAAATGAACTTTAAAACAATGTTTTACCTTCAGCATTTTTTTCTATCAAAAAGTATAACCCCACACTTTTGTAGCCTCTTTGCCATATAACTACAACAGTACAGAAATAACTAAATTATAGTATCAGGATTTAAACGTTTTGCATCAGTTGAAATGTGGTGTATATATATCGGATTTTTATCTTACCTGGCAAGAGGTGAAAAAAACAGCCCAGTGAGGCACAGGTGACGTGCTAACAGCAAGTGCAACTGTCAAGACGGAAGCGCTGGCTTGGTATCTAATAGCAATGGGGTGTGTCAAGACTTGGCATGGATTCAGAATGACAAAAGCTTTGTCTGAATTTGACATGACAAATGTAACATGACTTTTTTTCAGGATTTATGTCATTTTTATTTTGTCTTAATTTTTCAAAAGTGTGCAGAATGGTCCATTCTCACCAAAACCGCCCACATTGAGCACCGCCCTTCATCTCCTGCCCTCCCCGTGTAATGTGTAATTTGAACCTCCCTCATCACAGATGTGCATGCTGAGAGCAAAAAAATCAGAAAGCCAGCCAAATTTCATGGACTGGATTGTGGATCATCACCAGTATTTAATCAGACTTAGGTCCTGTCTACATGTATCTGGAATTTTTTGTAAACAGATATTTTCCTCTCCGTTTTGGCCTCTCATCCACATGTTTAATGTCACCTAAAACTGATACTTTTTAAAACGCCTTCTAAGTTGAAGGTTTTCCAAAACTGGAAACCGGGAAATTTTGGGAAATGATGACATCATCGACTCAATTCGCACATTCCCATAGGGAGCCCCAGGGATGACGCCTTTTTGTAGGCCAACCCGGAAGTTAGCATCGCCATGGGCCACGCCCTCGTCAAAAAGCTTATGGGATTTTTGCTTTGCATTTTGGATCATTGCAGAAAATAAGCTCTGTGGCGAACACAACTTCATGATACTTTCACGTTTTGTCTAACAAGATAATCTCTATATGATTTTAGAAGCGTAAATGCAATCGCTAGAAGTAAGAAGCTAACATTAGGCTATAAAGGAACTACACCAACGGTCCTATTTCACGATCCACGTCACCCTCACCACCACTAAACTGACGGTGACATTTAATGTCCTCGACAACCTCTGTAGACTCATTCAGCCACTTGTTAGCAACTGCCTTTTTAAAGACATATTAAAGCTTTGAAATTCACCAGCATGGTATTTACTGACATATTTTATGTCATAGAACAAAACATGAAAATCTCCGAAGCTTGTGTTAACCACAGACCTTATTTCATCTAAACAAAAACACATTCGAAAAACCCATTGACTTCGAGACGAGGGAAGCGGAAATGCTAAAATGCTAACTCATTTCCGCATTTTGAAACTGTTGGGCCCACAGAGCAGGCACACCACAGACCAGACTAAATCCGGTTTAGCGCTCCGGCCAACTTGAATGGAGATTAAATAATTCAATCTTGCGGATCTTCTAGACTTTCCTAATGTTATCACACCAAATGGATCTAATCCTGATAGTGAAACGAGTCATTTTGTGGGGGTTGTGATGCAGAAAAACAAATGTATCCACAGATTTATAGACATCTCTTTTGCCATGTAAGTCTATGAGAAAAAGTCTTTTTGGACCCCATGGCATCACGTGACGGCCGCCATAGCTGTAATACCACCGTTTGGCCACTATGTCAAATTGGCTTCAATGGTTGGTGCACTTCCTGGGGACCTGTTACTACCACCGAAGCTAAAGCTAAAGTTCACTGTATGCTCAGATTATTCTTCTCTGGTATTTGACATATAATTGATGTAGCCTTTATTGCCCCCTACTGGCCCTGCGAGTGTTTGGAGTGTTTATGTGTTCTAATGTAGACAGAGATATTTATCAAAGCGGACGTTTGTCTGAATGGATTTTTTTTTTTTAAATGAGGAGAAAAATATCCATTTACAAAAATATCCAGATACATGTAGACAGGGCCTTAGCCCTTAAACTGACATTTAGAAACTATTCCTTTCTGCAGTCAATGCACTATACATTTAGCTATAGATTATTTTACCGCTGCCTCAAGCGGTTAGTTTGTGTTATTGTGTGACTTCGGTGTTTTAAAAGGGTTAGGAACAAACAGAAATAACTCCCGTGGTCGTAGACATGATGCCGAGGTCTGCTGTTTGAAATGCAGTTTTGGGACGTTTTGGAGGTGCACCGGTTGCTCTCGCCTCAGCTCCCAGCACCAACTCTGCACCGGGCCGCACTGTGACTCTTTTAATGTTTTTATTTCTCTAAGGTTTTCTAGACGTTTCTCTTGTCTTCTCTGTGTACGTATGCGAGTCAACTACGTGTTTGTGAAAGTCCTGCTTCTGTTTTGTTTTTGAGAATTTGCCTTGAGTACATTGACATAACTTTTGCGGCAGATTTCGGACAAACCGTATGCACTGTATGCCACAGGAAGCTAGCATTTTATTCCTGTCAATTTAGCCTATATAATGTGGCCCGGGAAAGGGAAGTTTCCCGGGCCACACATGCAGCGGCAGGCCTGCCTAGCAGCTGCCTCGCAGAACTGCTGCGTGTCTGAGCTGCGTTGTGGCCACACAGGCAGCCTTGTAGCTGCATTTCTGCTGCGTTTCTGCTGGAGCCTGCCTGCCTTTATACATGGAGTTGTCATGATAATGGCCATACATAAAAATAATCTTTGAGTGAGAGTGAGGGAGATGAGAGAAAAATGAGAGATGAGAAAAAAAGAAGGGGGAAAGAAAGAAAGAAAGAAAGAAAGAGGTAGGTGAACCTGAATAACAGTGCCTATCTCCTGATGTTCTTTTAACGTTTTACATACATAATATATCCTACGTGGGGTTTCTGCTGTGTTAATAACAGTTAAAAGCTGATACTCTTGTCATCTGAGCCGTGCAAACAGCTTGCAAACCACTGTATTTTACACAACATCGCCCTATGCAGAATAAAAGCATTGAGTTAAAAAAAAGAAGGGATTCTGTGCAAAGAAACGCTTGAGGGCTTTTAATCTGAAATGAAAACAGTAAGTGTTTTAACTATGGCCTATTCTACAGATACGGATGTTAAAACTTTAGTGAAAGGTGTCATTTTGCTGATATTATGTCAATATGACTGTTTAAAGGGCGTTCACAGACTACTTTTACAGAATAGGCCTCCTGAAGTCAAGATGTCACGCAGCTGAGAGGCAGCCGAGCCGCGCTGCTCAGGCATGCAGTGTGGCTGCTTGTATCTGTTAACATGAGCATGGAAATAAAAAAATAAAGGTTAGGCGAGGCAGAGGCACGCCTGCCACTCCTAATGTGGCTGGGGTCTATTTCATTCAATGTTGATAGTCAGATTGTGTAATTGTATAATTAAAAAGAAAGTCGTTCAGCTAGTTAAACATTATGAATTTGAATAATGTTATTTTGCTAAAATATGGTAAGCATAAGCTACATCACCTAAATCGAAGTTAAATAAAAGTGGGAGAGTTTCATTACATTCATTTACTTGCATTTCTTTCACTTTCTTAAGAAAACCTCAATATTTGATATTTTGCTGAAGAAAATGTCATATAACGACTTAGATTGTTGTACTGTTCAGTTTGTGTGATTTCTTTATTATTTATTTCATATATACTCAACATTATCTGTAAACACATGGAAAAATGCTGTTTTGCAACATAACCATAGCAATAATAATAGTTCTGATAATACAAATCACAAAGATACATTTAGATATAGTAAATCATATCGGCATTATTGGTCCTGTTTGTGTCTCAGTAATGTCCCATGTGCATATTCCATAACACAAAATTAACTTTTCTGCAATGTCTGCAGTGGCGTTTCTATCCACCTGTAAAGAGATGCATGTCCTTGTGTTTGTACTCACTATACGATACGAAATTATGGACACAAAACAAAAACAAGGCGTGAAAGATGTGGGTGGACCTGTTAGAGGCCGGTGCTGGTAGTTGTATGCAGATTGAAAACACGTTTGTACTTACACTTGTGTTCAATGTGCATCCCTGACCGATCACATCACAATCTGCAATATCCAATTACAATCCAATCCCCCAAAATGCATTTTAATGCAAGGTGCAAAGCACCTGTCTCCTCATGGAAACTGTTTTAACCTCAACTACACACGTGTAGGAAGTAACCGGCATGTGATTGGCAAAGATCCGAGAAGCAGGAAATATACAGAGCGTCCACATTCACCCATGCATGCCAAGCACAAAATACCACCACGCCCCCCATACCTCCCTCATATACAGTGTCATGTTGCTTTTTGTGTAGTTAACTGGTGGAACTTGTATGAAGCAATCATTCTACCTCTTAAAACACTTAAAACTATGCAATTTGACATCACTTTGTGTCATTATTATTACTTCAGATACCGCCCAAAAAGCTTAAAGACAAAACTTGCTATAGTTAAATAAGTATTTTATTATCAACACATATCACTTCTGAACATGTATTTCTTTTGGCAGTGTTTGCCCTATTAAATCATCTGTAAATCAAAAGAGCAGATTCAGAAAACTTTTAAATCATGTTTCATTACTATATTTATTCACAAATAAAAGTTATGATGAACAATTTACTAATTATTTATAATAATAATAATAATTATTATTATTATTATAATAGCCTAGACCCTGGGTTCCCAGCTCCAGACCTCCAGGCACACCTCAGCTGATGCTTAAAGGTCCCATATTCTGCTCATTTTCAGGTTCAGACTTGTGTTTTGGATTTCTACTAGAGCATGTTTACATGCTTTAATGTTTAAAAAAAAACACATAATTTGTCTCATACTGTCTGGCTGCGTTTCAATAGTTGTTCAACACGCCCTCAGGGGAATCCCTGCCGCCATCATAACTGTAGTTCCAATTGTCTGAAAACTGTTTGCACTTGGTGAGATCCTCAGAGGGCTGACGGAGCGAGTGAACAACGATGGTCACTCCAGACCTTTACATCACCCACAATGCATTGCAGCTATGCATTTGGTGCAAGAAAATACACCCATGGTTAGGTGGCAGTAATGTACATAAACCTCTGCAGTTGCCTACCACCACAGAAGAAGATGAATAAATTCACAATGAATACATTTCGCCTTGTTAGCAGATAGTTTCTTAAGAAAACCTCAATGTTTGATATTTTGCTGAAGAAAATGTCATATAACGACTTAGATTGTTGTACTGTTCTGGTTGTGTGATTTCTTTATTATTTATTTCATATATTCCAAACATTATCTGTAAACACATGGAAAAATGTTGTTTTGCAACATAACCGTATCAGTAGTAATAGTTCTGATAATACAGATCATAAAGATACATTTGTAAATCAGAAACTCATGCAGCTATTTACCAAGCCCCATTAAATTAGTCTGCTGGTAACATTATTTCTGATGATTTGTAAAAGCAGAAATAATGATAATAACCTTTCATACAAGTAATGTGGCACAAAGTGCTTTACAATAAGGACATTGAATGATATGAGTGAACATAAAACAGGGATAGAATGTCATAATTAATGTAAAATAAGATGGAAAATGAAATATAGTTGAAGCAGTATAGCGCTATGCTTACACCTGGTGGTCGGTCATGATGGTTTGGGCTGAAAGTGAATGAGGGCAGGTGTGTTTCCATTTAATCACTCGCTCCTCCCCTGCCCACTTTCCCTCTGCTCTCCGTGTGACGTAGATACCGAGAGCTGAGGGGAAGTGGAACTACTAATGAAATGCAGCATCTGTCTGAATATACCTGTCTGTCTGAAACCCTTCCTTTTAGGGACTGTCTCTTTAAGACCCCCTCCCGAAAAAGCCCAGTCTGCTCTGATTGGTCAGTGTTTCCAGGTCTTCCGCATCTCTGCACCGTCATTGCAGCCGGGAATGACTGTAATGGCACAATAGCAGCACTTTCTACCTAGTATAGTTGTGACATCACAAACTTAGGGAAGTCCTGACGGCTCATTTAAAGGCACAGTTTCTGAATAGGGCTATACGGACTGTGTGCATTTCTCCTTGAACTTACAGTATTTATATAGCACCTAGTCCTGCTTCATAATAAAAAGTCGTTGAGCTGGCTAGAATTTTGCTGCAGCCCCATCCACAGCAGTATATATCACTCTCTTCAAAGCCACCAGACTCCATTGACAAAAACAAGAATTTTACATCAAAACGGGAGTCGCTAAACGTCTGCTGCTCAATTTAGTTAGTTAATTAGTGTTATTGTGTGACGTACAGGTCCGAAAAAGGCGTTTGACGGTATGTTTATCATGTTCAACATCTTAGTTTAATGTGTTACCATGGTAACATTTGCTGATTAGCAGTAAACACAGAGTACAGCTGAGACTGATGGGAATGTCATTAGTTGTGCAGGTAGGACTGGACAAATTACATTTTGATGTGATGATGACTCTAGATGGAAAATAAAAGGACTATGAACGTAATTATGACAGGGACAGGACTGCACCTGTGACTTACAGACTGTAATCTGTCAGGCATAACAAACATAATGCTGTTAGACCAGTTATGAGTTTTACTATTTAAACACAATGGGACACGTTGTTATAACAGGGATGATGATAATTACAAGTGATCACATTTTATTTCCTGATCCTGATGGTTGAGACTGTTTTCACAATACCTTCCACCAGATGAAAGCACATTGAATTTTACTGACAAAAAAATGTGTCGAAAATGATTTGTGCACCACAGATCATGTTCTGTTAAATATAAGTTTTCAGACATTTCCTCTCTTCATCTTGGCTGTGTGATGCTTCTGATTGGGAAACAGCAAGGTAAAGCAATGAAATACTCTAAATATAGCCTACACTTAACTGGTATTGATTATTTTAGGTGGTCCTTTATTTAGGTGGCTAAAATCTGTTTTGCTGCAGCCCTGTCCACAGCAGTACATATCACTCTCTTGAAAGCCACCAGAATTGACAGAAGCAGTAACTTTATGTCGTCAAAAACGGGAGTTACTAAATGTCTGGTGCTCAGTTAATTAGTGTTACCGTGTGACTTTCAGATCTGAACCAAAGACTGTATATATTACATACAGCTGATAATCTGAACTAACGTGGCCTCCTCAGGTTAGCTTGCTTAGCTTAGCATCCCAATTTTTGTGCTACTGGAGTAATACAGCCAGCCGATAGTGTTCCTCCTGTCTGCTTATATGTAGCAACTTCATCATACCATAGACTGTATGCATCATGTAGAAACCATGTCAGGTCACACATGAAGCATGAAGCTGCCACCTCTAAAAACCCCCAGATGAACGACGCTACTTTGCACTGTTGGGCCCATAGAGCAGGCGCACTAGAGACTTCTGCCGACAGAACCGGCTACAACCGGTTTAGTGCTCCAGCTAACTTGAATGGGGATTCAATTATTTGGTGTGTTTCATGCTTTTTTTGGGATGTTTCAGATTTTACAATGGGTGTGTATGTGGTGGAATGTTCACAGTTAGAGTGTGTGACATCATCACGCAGAAACTCCCTGATTGCCAAAATACGTAGGAAAGCGACACATCTGAATGCCCCAGGTCTCGAGTTTGTGTTTGTAAAGTTTCATGAGGCTGTGATTATCCTAGAGGGCACAGCAGGTCATTTTACACAGTGATACTAGTCAAGTTTCAAAAAATGGTCTCACCTACAATGAAATGGTTACTATGGAGACTAACATCATTACACATGAATACAATTGGGCTCATTGAATCCACAAGACTCATCTTTCCAGTGATGCCCAATTTATGTAATTCAAGACTGTTTGTTGTTTTCATCGTTGGATCATGAAAATACTTTTGAAGATGCAACTCTGTGTAAAAAAAACAACACTAAATACACTTTTGATGTAATATTTGTATCTTCAAAACTACCATGAACACAGCTTTTAATTCCAAATATGGTAATCCTAAAACTACAAACCCACACAGTTTCCAACACAGATCCTGTGTGATGTTTACTATGTGGACAAATAACTGCACTAGAAGCAGATTTACTCTCTGGTTAGGTCAAAGGAAAATAAAATCAGTAAATCAGTAAGAATACATTTTAAATGATGATGCTTTTTTGAATATTTTTTATAGATTTAATTTGGTTTATAAATAGGACACAGACCCACAGAGTGAAGTGCAAAGATTTCCTGAATGTACTCTCGTGTATTTCACCACACGCTCTGTCGATAGATTGGAACTGTTTCCCAATCACAAGCATCAGTCAGTGATGAATGAAAGGTGAATTCCAAAGTGAAGGTGCTCATGTTTCTGCTTTGCATCACTGACGTGTGTGTTTCAGGAAGGTTCTCAGGATACTTCCCCCAGTCTCAGGACAAAAGCCTGTTTAACTTTTTTTATTTTTTATTTTTTTTATTTAATTAATTCATTTTTTTTGCCAATTAATCGGTGCATTTCTACTTCTTTTTTTTTTTCTTTTTTTTTGCTTTATTAACAATAGTTAACAATACAGGACAAACAACACAATGACATACTGTACAACAACTTTTTTCTTCTTTTG
>JAOVVB010232721.1:0-10339 GCA_028570985.1 Heterobranchus longifilis
AGATAAGTGTTTCCGTTTATGCAATCAGGTGCTGTGTGTGTGTGTGTGTGTGTGTGTGTGTGTTTGTGTGTGTGTTTCTCTCTCTTGCGCCTTTAGTGTACACACACACTAAAGGCGAGAGAGAAAGAGAGGGAGAAAATGGATTTTTAACCTCTAATGAGACTTTCTTTTGCTTTACATGCGCGCACACACACGTGTGTTATAAGAAACAGTACACGCACGCTGTACACACGCGCTTTCAAACACAAAATAAAATATTTTTACACACATGGTAAAAGGTACACGCGTGCACGGATGTTAATTATACCAGTAAGCACTAAGACCCAGCAGGGAAGACGATTACCCACAATTCCGCGGCTCAAGAGAGAGAAAAACCATTGGCTCAGTTGTGATCTCGTGACGCTCGCCGTCAAAACAAGAAGCGCATGTGTGCTACATGATACTCGGTACTCGTAAACCAAGACTTGTTCGTTTTCCAAGTCAAAAATTATTCAAAATTTTTGCTCGTCTTGCGGAACACTCGCAAACCGTGTTACTCGCAATCTGAGGTTTTACTGCACTAATCTAGGAATGAGAACATGGCCGTTGATTTATGATGACAGCAGAATTGCAGATCTAAAGAAGGTACAAATGTGAAGTAAATACTAATAGAATAGTTTTCTAGGAGAAAGCTCAACCTACTGCTGTAGTCTTCACCTAATTCTTAATCAAAATTGAAGTATTGATTAAAGAGATTGTGGAAGATTATAAAAAAAAACAAATGTTTACTCAGATAGGGACTTCTGTTTTTTGTGTGTGTTTGTACAGGATGGACGTGACACAGGGCGCCTGGCCAAAAGGCGTGTCAGACACATCGAGCAATAATTCTCCCTTTAAATTTAGACTTAACAGCAAGTATGAGCTTCACTGCTTAGCTGAGGTTTGATTTAGGCCTATAATTTGACAACTGGGTCAAGTTCTTTTTTTTTTTTTTTTGTATCCTGGTTTGAGAACGGACAGTTTAAAATATTTACAACAATTATTAAACAAAGGGAATGCAAATTTTCTTCAACTACCTCAATCCAGAGGTTAATCAAAACCACTTAATGTGTGTTCATAAGATTGAGGTTGTGTGGGCTTTTCTAGGCATGTGTAGAGGTTGTACGGTATTGGATATCAACGGGTAAATAGAAGCATTTTTATTATTTTCCAGTTTACTAGTGCTGGTGTAGAATTACTTCTACTCATCACTGAGTTAATTACATATTCTCATGTTTCATTTAATCTTTAGATTTCAGAATATTTTATATACAAGCCTGCATGTATCTACGTAAGAGATGTATTTGTCTGTGGTGTGGCCTCCTCCACTGCAGACAATATAGGCCTGATCGAGGGCCAGGGCCATGGGCATCCAAAACACACTTTATAGTCTAGACAACATTCTTCATTCCTCTGTTGAGTGTTTACACAGACAGAGACAGACGCTGTGTCATACCTGATGGAGACAGAGAAAGATGAGAAAAAGCCAAGATAATAAGTCAAGTAGACATTGTTAAGACATTTTATAATGATAAATCAAGTACTGTGCAAATTTTTTTAACATTTTACCTTATAACACAATTTATACCAAAGGACTCCTAAATGCTCATTTGTGGATTGTTATTTTTTGTTTCAAAACATCATTTTTGACCATAGTTCTAGTGGCAGGGAACACTTTGCCAAAAACTTGATCAATGCACAGAACACATAAACAATTTTTGTTATTGTTGTTGTTGTTGTTTCAGTAGAGTTTAAATATTCTAACAGAAAAGAATTCAATACTGAGGGGTTAAAAGTTTGATCTTTGTTAATTACATCACAAGAAACATAATATTTTATATGTTTCTAATTGGTGTATTTTATGTGTTTCTAAACATATGATATCATAATATAATACAAAAATTAAATGCATTCTTTTCTGATTTCCTTTTTTGTTTTTCATGAAAATTATATTATGGATAACAACTTGGGTGAAAAGTTAAATCTGAAAGATTTATCTTAAATTCTGTATTGTTTAGTATCGCCCCTTTTGCTTTAATGACAATGTATAAAACCCAATAATCGATTTTAGATCAAATCCATGAGAGTGCTGTCTAAACATTTGCTCCAGTAGAAGATATTTGGAATTAGAAAATCTGCAAACATCTCAGACTTTTGTTTCCCACTTTATGAACATAAAGTTGCTTCAATAGGCTCAAATTATCTTTCACTGCTTATTATGTATTTATTATTTAATACGATTAGAAGATTGCATTGGAATAAAACACTTAACAGTATTTATTGTTGTAGAATGATGATGCTTTATTTGTGCTGTGTTTAAAAATTGTTTTGCTAGCTAGAATTTCAAAACATTGATGATCCATATTTAAAAATGGTTTTCACTCCATGATGAATATGAGAGGATTCAGTATTATCTATATCCTTAATTTAATAACTTGTTTCTGACTCACTCATCACTCATCTTATATACTTAATCCTGTGTAGAGGGTCCCAGGGGGCCTGGAGCCTATTCCAGGAAACTTAGGCACAATGTGGAGTACACTCTGGACAGGTTGCCAATCCATCACACACACACACACACACACACACACACACACACACACACACACACACACACACACACACACTACGGGAAATTTGGAGCCGCCACTTTGACACCTAATCTGCATGTCTTTGAACTGTGGAAGGAAACCGGAGTACCTGGAGGAATCCCACAAAGCACGGGGAGAACATGCACACATGAGACAGGAATCGAAATTGGCCAGAAATCGAACCCATACCCTGGAGGTGCAAGGCCAGATTGCTAACCACTAAGCCACCATGTCATTTTAAGCAATTTATTGCTTATTAGATCTAAAAATAAAGTTAAACTGATTAACCCTAAAGTATTTTAGATTTGTTTGTCCAGTCTGACTTTATTTCTGGTAGGCTACCATTTAAAAACTAAAATGAGAAATATAGCTCGCACTGTAGGCTACTGTTCAATAGCCCCAATGTTTGGTAAACCTCATAAGTTCCTTTTCTGCAATTTATAGGTCAAGTAATGTGCATGGCTTTTAACCACCAAAATAAAATATGTCGTCTTGAAAGATGTGTAGCTGTACCCATACTGACAGTTCCTGCCCTTCCAAACAAGGAACACAAAGAGCAACACACTCTTCACAGCTACTCCCTCCAGACTAACAGTGGATCCTGTTGTCCCCGGTTACAGTGACAGAAAAGACCCAGACAAAGAGGTATTTGGTGTGAATGGCAGGCAGTAGCTCACTAACTTTACTTTAAACAAAGGCTTTCCAGTGTGGCGAGCGTCACCCAAGGGCTTTCCAAAATCAGGCATCGGTCAATGAACATTTGACGCCCATCATCAACACTTTGAAAACAGAATTAGAGAAAATAACTTCGCTTATAGAGGTGTTTCATTTCAGCCAAAAATGTGTTTGTCAAGTAACTTTGCAATCTTAAAGACATTTAAAGGACTGTTTCTAATCTTAAAAAAAACAAAAAACAAACAATGAATCATTTTGGGGAGCTGTAAATAGGAGAAGCAGTAGATGTGTCACTGTCAAATATCTACCAAAGTGTAACCACATACCAAATACTTTGTGCATTACCCTCTCTAAAGACTAAACTGTTTTGCTCGCATCTCATCTGAAAAACTTCTTGTTTTAAATGACCCTGTGGTTATGTGGTCATACTACATTTCAGAACTTTTCCTTCTGTTTAGCTCAAAAATCATAGCTCCCTAAAATAAGAATGTAACTGAGGTTTTTGATGTTTTTTTCTCTTTAGTTAGCCAGCCACAATTTCTGAAGTTAGGTATGCATAAAAACGAATAAATAACAAAACTACTGTAGAATAGGGTCAGTAACCAGCAGAACTGATCTACTGTCAGCTCATTGTTTTTATCTCATGTCTGTATGCAGGGGTAAAAACCTGTTACATGAACTTTGTTTAAGCAAACACAATCTGGAAAAGTGGAAAATAAAAGTCTGGCTCTGGGAGACATGATAATTGAAACTAATGTGCATCAGTGTGCTTCCTCAATTCCTTATTTAGTCAGGACTGATTGAGAGAAGACTTCCAGCTTCCAGTATTTATTTTACCATAGCCAACATAAATAGGTCGTTTGTTTTGCCAGCCTGTAGAGTGTGTGAAGGGTAACCGGAATAGACTTAAAGTACAAGCTGGGAACAAAGTGAGGCAAAGTGGCCATATGGTGAAAGAATTTAAGCTTGGCAAGCCATTTCATTTTTTTTGTTTGTTTGTTTCGAATATCTTTGAATGTGTGATATCTTTGAATGTATGTAAATAATTACTATCCCCAATCATCTGAACAAGAGCGTTTTTCTCACCAAAATAACCTTCCAGGTTAGGAATATACCCAGAGTTACTGCATCTCTAAAAGTTGCATTTAGAACTAATACATTGTTTTTTGTTGCCCTAATTATTTTTGTTCTGCAGACAGTTCCAGAAGAGTTATTAGCTTCTGTGAAATGTGTCCATCTAAAACTTTACAATGTGTTTGAGCAGCTTGGGTGAGAGGTGTTCCTATTGAGACAATGAACTAAAACCATGGGAGAATCTGTGAAGAATGCTGCAAACCTTTTCATAGGTGTTGACCTTTACACACTTTTGTCCATTGCTAAGGACAGTGTCTTCAACAAAGGACTGAAGACCATTCATAGAGACAAATGTTTTCAGTGCCATAAAAAAAGTTCTGTCTGCATCATGGGAATATGTTTGGGGATATAAAAATGCTCAAAGGCAGAGAACATGTTTTCTACATGTTTCCTCATCCAGTGCAGGGTCATATAGAGCCTGGAACATATCACGGGGATGGGATGTTCGTGCAAATTTCAGGGCTCAATTAAACACACTCACACACCCAATCATACTTTACATAATCTGGAAACACCTTGTGTGCACAATGTGTGTGTGTGTGTGTGTGTGTGTGTGTGTTTGAGTATTTTTTTTAAATATGAAAACTACTGTATATAATAGTGCTTAAAAACACTGTTTTTCCTTCTTTTGGGTTTGGGTATTATTATTATTATTAGTTTATTTATTATTATTATTATTATTATTATTATTATTATTATTATTAATATTATAACCCATGTGCTACCACTGTCAGTCCCAAACCCAAAACATGGTTTAAAAACAGGGAAACACATAGTTAAGCAATATTGTATAGTTTTCAATATTTAAAAAAAATGTATATGTACACTAAAGGTGCAATGTGTAGAAAGAAACTTTCCTCTATTGCGAAACAGCTACCAGAATCCAGTGCCAGCTACTTCTTTCACACATACATACAGACAAATCGTTGGCTGGGACATATGAGTAACCTTGGATAAAGGTCAGATTTTAGGTATAAATTCAGGGGGACACTGGAATAAGCAAAAGGTGGATCAGTCAAAAGGTGAGTCAAAACATATGGACATTTTTTAGGATGTCAGTTCAGTTTGAAACAATATGCATTCTAATAATAAATAAACCTTTAATTTAACCTTTTTAAGGTTAAAATCTAAAAAGTATTTTGTCTTCTAAAGTTAGAGGTGAGTTTACTGTTTTAACTTCATCAGACTCAAATTCTAACACTGTTGTTTCTTTCTTTTTAGGTATGACAAAATAAAGACTCTTTTCATTTGTCTTGGTGCCTTACTTATCATAAATTACAGTAAGTTTCTAAATCCATAAGATTTAAATTAGTTTTCCAATTAAAAAATATTAATTATTATTAAGCGTGAAATGCAGAAATCCTCCAACCTCTTTTGTATTTGGTCGATATTAGATGAGGCTTTGTGGTGTTGTGGATGTTTTGGAAAAGTTTGTTCAGGTAGATGAGAGGAATGTGGCTCTCTTTTGCAAAATCCTGTCTGTGCTATCATAAATGCCCGTAAGAACTTTATTTACGATTAAGCTCAATCAATGAAAAATATGACTTGTACAATCTAAATAAAAAATATATGTAAAATCTATGTCAATATTTTAAACACTCATTGTTATAAACACTTATTCTTGAATTCACCCTAGGATGCATGTTCCATCTGCTCATTCAGATGTAGGGAAAAAATATATATTTTTTTATTAATTACAATTTTATGTGTTTTCCAACAGCTACCTTTTATATGAAAGGCTGCATGAGTGAGTACATCTGTAGACAGCAACAGCGGGCTCCTAATACCACTGCTACCTGCTGCACTTCCAACTATTGCAACCGCTATGACTACAACTAGCCAAGAAGTTAAAATCCTTTACACATTTATATTTCATGTGAATAAAATATAATTTGTAGATTTTTTTCAGGAATCTGCTTTACTTGATTTGTTTTGTTAAATGATGGAAATTGTCAGTGAAAGAATGAAAAGAATAATTGTCAAATGAAAGAATAATTTCTTTGAAAATAGCACTTTTGTCTTTTTATATGTGGTGTTCAGTTCATCAGCACAACTACTGTAAACAATATTTACAGTAGGTGTTGTATAAATATACACTACCGCTCAAAAGTTTGGGATCGCTTGAAAATTTGTTTGTATTTGTTTGGTGATTTATTTTTCTACATTCCACAACAATTTCCAAAAACTATAAAATAATACATATGGAATTAGGTAATTATGTAACAACAACAACAACAGTCAGTTGTTATTTTAAGACGTGAAGGTCAGCTGTTCTGGAACAGTTCTTGCAAGAACAGTATTGTCAAGTGCACCATGATGAAGCTGGCTCCCAAACTGACCTCTGCTGCAGAGGAGAAGTTCATTTACAGTTACCAGCCTCAGAAATCACCAATTAACAGCACCTCAGCTCATCTGAGCTGTTCAAAGGAGATTATTCCATATTTTGGATGTCTTGCCCAGATTATTGCATATTTTGGATGCCCAGCATTGCTTTACAATGTAGAAAGTAATATAAATCAGGAACAACCATGGAGTTGGAAAGTGCAGCTATAGGTCAAGATTTTTCATTAATGTTCGCCTCAGATATTGGAATCTCAGTCATTTTAACATCTAGTGAGCAGCAGTTCAGCAGGTAGAAATGGCTTTTCTATGAGAGATGTTACAGAAGGAAAAACAAAAAGGCAACAGTAACTTACTGTAAATTGCCACTAATTACAACAGTATTTTACAAGCATATCGGATGTCACTGTTGTTTAAAATAATTTCATTGACAAGGTAACCTAAAGACATATCATCACCAGATATTGATACCAGAAAGTTATCAATTCAGTTCAATTTAATTTGATTTATACAGTATTGGACTTTTAACAATGGTGATCGTCACAAAGAAGCTTTACAAAATCAAAAGAAAAATGGAGAAATGAGTTTAAATGTGTGAGGAAATATGTATAAATCAAAATGATCAAAATGTCCGTGATATCATTTGGATGATATCAGATAGCAAGGCTTGATTTGTTGTTATACTGTGTGTTAGAAAGCTGGAATTTTAGTATAACAGGAGATTTTGTATGAAGTCCACTTTCATTATTGGACGGTCAGGTCAAAAATGAATGTTTTTAAGTTAATATAGAGTTCACTTTCATTATTATAGTCTTTTTTCATCAGTTAAGTCTGTTTGTGGGAATTTCAGTCTTGAACTATCGAGTGACTACAGTCACAAGTCATCAGAGAACAGCTGTCTGCATCAGCCAAGTCCAACACCATCTTCATGGTCAAGTGGAACCCTCCCCACTCACCACTTGCATCCCAAGCATATCACACAGGCCTCAGTGCGACAGAACGGTGGTACCAGGATGAGTAAAACAGGTTCAGAGGGCAAAGGGGGTCTGGATGACTAGCAGCTCAGGAGCAGAATTTTTATTTTATTATACAAGAAAAAAATAAAATACAAGATTTTTTTTTTCTACATTGTCAGTTTTTTCTGTCAAAACCTGTATAATGCTTTCTGTAGAGAGGTAGGCTGCTCCTGGCTGTAAATACCTGCAAGGGTCCTGAATCTTTTAGGCATGAATAAGGTAGTTATAGAAAAAGCTACCATTAATTAAAATATTATCACTTTAACCCCAATGACCCCAAATCGGTAGCTGATATAATCAGAGTGTAGAGACTGGCATTGGAAGTGCAGAATCACACTAATGCTGATACAGTCTTTTTACATACTTCATAGTGCTTGACTCCGTATGAGTAACCTGATTGGACAAGAGGCATTCCACAAGAGGTGATGATAAACTGGCATTTGCAGCATGGGTAAAAGTAGCTCGTACCGTCCATGGTACTAAGGAGAAAGTAGCTACCTGCTGAAACTAAACAACACTTTGTCTTCTTAATACCTGTGCCCAAGTCATTCTGAATTGCCTCTATGTTGGTTTATTTACACCTTAGGCAAGGTACAAAGCTAACTAGCTTCTAACACAAGGATGAATCCCAAATCCCTCTGTAAACCCAAATCAAGGGCACTACTTGATGTGTTAAACAAGTCATTGTACACCCTAGTTCAATAGCTTTCTATTTAATGCTATTTGGCATTTAACTCAGAATCTGGAATTTAACAGGCATAATATTCTAAAGTGGAATAAGTGGAAATATAAAGAGAAATATCAAGATTTACAGGACTGTCCACCTGTTTTATTTTTTCTCACCTTTTGGCTAAATAGTACTGGGAAGAATTTAAAACTACTATCTCATTAACTTTCGGCCACTAACTGTGGATATGTGTTGAAATAAAAATAACTGGTTAAATAAAAAACAAATCATAATATGTTGATAATAAATGGTGTTTGTGGAATTGTTGAATAAAAACAATTAATCCTTTGTTAATATTAAAATTTTGAAAGTATTTTAACTTGTAAAGTGAGTGGTGAGTTTCCTGATGTAACTTCCTCAGACCCAAACTCTAACACTGTGTACCTTCACCACCTCACTATTTCTGTTTATTAGCACTGGATAACTTTTGGACTTGATCAATTTCTTCAAACAAGAAAAAGCTTGAAAAGAAAACGGGCATTGGTCCTCGTATCTTACAAGGATCGACTCAAAGAGTAGTGGAAAAAATAAAATGTGATGTCCTTATATGAGGACAGTGGGGTCTCGTGGGGTTAAAGTTATGTTTCTTTCTTTTTAGGTATCATAAAATTAAGAAGTTTGACATTTGTCTGGTTGCCTTACTTAGCATAAATTACAGTAAGTTTCTAAACCATGAAATATAAAATATTTTTCTAATTATAAAATGTATTATTAACTGCTGAAATTCAGAAATCCTCCAGCTGCTCTTGTATTTGGTCTACAGTATATTAGGTAAGGCTTTGTGGTGTTGTGGATGTATTGGAAAAGGCTGTTCAGGCAGACGAGAAGAATGTGCAATAGCAGGCACCTCGTACCACTGCTACCTGCTGCACTTACGTCTACTGCAACTAGCCAAGAAGTTAAAACCCAGTACACATTTATATGTAATGTGAATAAAATAAAATGTGTACATATAGGGCATCGACTTTAATGGATTTGGTTTGTTATATGATGGAAATTTTACTTTTGATTAAATAAATTAAACAACTCTTTAGAAATTGCACTTTGTCTATTTCTATACAAGTTTATACAAGGAATTCAATAAGACATAAAATAATTGAAGATCACATCACCAATAAAAACAAATTTCTTTATTTCCATATATTTCATAGAGATTGGTACTCAGTAATTTTTATGAAACTTGTGGAAATGACTTAAAATACATAAATAAAAATAAAAAGCAAAAATACGTTTTATTGAACAAGGCAGTTTTGTTTAGGCTAATCAGCAATTTTGAAAATAGAGTTATCAACAAAAATCTGGTCTACTTATAAATTACCGGCACAAAATGTTACCTGAAAAGTGTGGGGCATATTATGTGTATCGTTCTTTTAAAAAAAAATTTTAAAAAAAAGACATTTGATTTGTTCTTATGATTGTGGTTATTCAAGATTTCTCAAACATGAAACTAATCCAAGAATTTTCTTTTCTTTGTTCTTATGCGGTACACTTGCTTCTCCAGGCAGTTACTCATAGTCATGTTGGTGTTGCATATCTATACTAGATTGCTTAGAGGACTCTACCTGTTTGGAGGATTACTCACCAAATTCAATTCAATTAAATTTTATTTATATAGCGCTTTTAACAATGGTCATTGTCTCAAAGCAACTTCACAAAAATGAAAAGAAAATTTGAAAAGAAAATTTATGGAAGTGTGTATGTGTGAGAAAAAAGTGACTAGTTAATAATGAGATTGTCTCTGATGAGCAAGCCAAGGGTGAAGACGACAGTGGCAAGGAAAAACTCCCTGAGATGGCAATAGGAAGAAACCTTGAGAGGAACCAGACTCAACAGGGAAC
>JAOVVB010232722.1:0-10339 GCA_028570985.1 Heterobranchus longifilis
AAGAAGCTTTTATATTATATTTACTGTCCATGTTAAGCAAAAGATGCTAAGTTTTATGTTCAGGCAACATTTAAGGCAACAGTACTTCAGTCCAACTAACCATTAATTACTTTATTGAATGTTCCTAATACAGGTTTATATTTTTCTTGACTGTATCAAAAAAAAATCTAAATGTAACTTTCTGTAACTTAATTACAAGCTTAAATTCCATATTACACTCTTATTTTTCATGCAAGCTTGTGAAAGGAAAAATATATATATTTTTTTAAATGTGCACATTCTCATTTGTAAGATTTCATTAAATTATTTGTTGAAAACTATATTTATTATGTTGTAAATGTAAGTCTACCATTTGACTTCCCTGACCATTTTCATGTATCTGTAATAGCACAAATAAAAGTTTTATTGTGTTAAAATGGCCAACACGAGCAGTTTCCCCTACACTCTTTTTAAGCAGCTAAAGTTGACACACAGTTGAATTGTCAAGTTGGTTCAGTATTTCTTTCTCACTTTAACTAAAGAATATGGGAAATGTTCCATATAAAAAACTGTGGTGATTGTAGTGCAGTAGTAGCAATGGGAAAATAAAGTGAAGTTTATAGTTCATTGCCCTAAAGCCTTGTGTGGAACACACTGTAAATTATGAGTATACTGTATACAATTAGGAACTTTTATTTTTGATGGACAGATGTTTTTCTCAACATTCTGGTTTTCCAAAAAGACTGTAGCAGTATAATATATAGCATGGATTTATATGCTAAACATAAAAATAAATAAAAAATAAATAAAGTTAAGTATGTGGTTTACTAGCTTTTAAATAAAATAATAGTATAAAATGTTGCTTTAAATTATTTTTTTATTTTTTTATTTTTTTATTGTTTTAAAGTTGAGCTGACATTTAAAAGCATTTATAGCATGGTACCTAATATGTACTTTTCATATTTATAAACAAGATTTAAAAATTCCTCTTCATGAAGCTGGCATCTATAACAGTGTTTTTTTTTTTTTTTTTACTGTTTGTAGTGTTTTTATCTGTTTCTTAGGTATTTTGGTTAACACCGCCCAATAAAAAAAACTTCCCAAGAGTGTTGACTAATAATACTTATAGTTATTAACCTAGAAACCCAGTGTAAGGATTTATCCAGCGACAAATACTTAAAAGCACTTTTGTAAGTCGCTATGGATAAGAGTGTCTGCCAAATACCTAAATGTAAAAGTAAATGCTTGTCATAAAATAATTAGTTGTGATTTTTACAACAACTAAATTCAGACCCTGAATACAGGATAAAGCAGATGATGAGTGAGTGAGTGAGTAAATTCTACTCAATATACTGCTATTTTTAGCCCTTTTAATCTATATGTTAAACCAGAACAAAACATTCAACAAAGTCAGAAAATACTATATAAAAGTAGTATTTCAAATGAATAAAGCCATCTTTGCCTGTCATATTGAAAGACAATGTCAGTGCTGGTTTAAACTGTAAAAGAACACTATTGATTTTCTCGGGTCCATAGAATTACATTTACATATGGATAGCAATCTGTTTCACCTCTCCTAACAGTGATGGGTAATGTGGTGTAAAATATCTGCTTAAAGCTTTTTTTATTGAAGTTTACATACATTTATCATGTATACATTATTGCACAGTGATATATTTTTTTCTCTGCATATTCAAGCTTGTTAGGAAGTTGCAGTGTTTCCAGGTGTACTATAATTATCATATTTTTGTCCTCAAAGGTTGATTATTTCACATCATAGCTTTTGATGTCATAGTTTAACAGCGTACATCTGATTTGGAACAGTCTAATTATTTATTTTATATATACTCACATTCTGTGAAATGTGATATGTCATGACATGTCACAGAAATCAGACTCTGGATCTGTGGTATATGAACCAATCAATATCTCCTCTGAGATCTTGTGAGACAGCTGCTGTCACCTTGGAGGAGGAGGTTGAATTCATGGTTCATGTCATATGCCTTTGTGTCATATGTCTGTTTGTGTGTGGATGTCATTCAGCATTTTGAATGTGTTTTTCGCAACTCTGCTCACTGATGAATCACAAGTTAATTGCGTTAGTTAACATGCAGTAACATTTTGGAGTAATCAAGATTACTTGTACTGTAGTATGTTGTGCAGAGATGGTAAATGGGGTACAAAATGGAGACGAAAATTTCAAAAGTGAAGGTGGTGTTGAAAAAGAATTAGTGACAAAAAGAAGCATGAATTAGAGGCAGTAGGATTTCTTGTTTGGTAATCAACATTCTGAGCTACCGATAAACAGTTTTTTTTAAACAAATGGTGTTAACATGAATGTGAAAGTCTAGTAGAGAAAACTGAAGCGTTGACATTAATTAAACAAATGGTGGCTAGCATTGTTAGCGTCTTTTATTACTTTAGTAGTTTATCTAGCTACACACAGAAAATACTCAATACACACATCCCTAGCAGACCAAACATGGCTATCCTGAGCAGGAAGCATGAGGCCTCCATGCAAGCTTCAACCTGAAGCGGTGCACAAGGATATATCAGAACGGTCCAGAAAGTAGAAGGGTATGGGATCCCTGTGCCATGTGCAGCTCGACTAAGAGAGAGAGAGAGAATATATAAATAGGCTATAATATGGGATTATTTTTATTAGGTTCTATAAAAATAAAGAGATACATTGATCTAGGACCACTAAGAGCATTTATATAGTTCAGGACACTTTCCTTCCATGCTGTTTGGAATACTACCAAGTTAGTTTGGTGCCATTTACATTCTCGTTTTCGAATGGAGGTGTGTGTGGTGATTATAGCAGAGTGCTATTTTTTTTAAAGTATTTTTTTAGCTACATTATCTAGTGTGGATGAAGATTATTGATAAAGTTCTGTGCAGTAGTTGATATGAATGTGCATTTAATGCGACAATGTACATACATTATTACTAAAATTTACTTTAAATGAGATGATATAATGATAAGATAACTGTGGAAACAATGATTTAAATGGCTGTCTAAATGTCACTATATTTTCTATATTAATCTGAAGGTTAGTGTTAAATCTAAAGTATGACCAGTGTTATGAGTGGGTCCTGCTATGCACTCATTTACCCCTACTAATAAATATTAAAGTCTCCAGTAATTAATGCTTTGTTATTTGTATGATGTTTACATTATTATCATAGTTAGACATGACTGACTTATTTAACTCGATCCAGAAGGACTAGTTTTATTTAATGCTACATACTGATTTGGTTTAATCCACAGTTCTGTTAAAAACATTATATCTACCTCCCAATCAGTAATATTTTTATTAGCAATGCATGCTTTAGATGTGAGTGATCTAATATGTAACAGTCATAGCTTAAGATCAGAGATGTTTGATGTTTATGCAATATGGTGGAAGCTGAGTGATGACTCAGTGCAGCTACTGTATCAGATGATTGGGTTAGCCTGTTTGTCTGCTCCCAGGTCTGGGCTCGGGATTGTCACTGATTAACTAGGCCTGAGCCTGTGACACTATAAACTATATTGGAAAAAAGCAGCACTTTCCAGAATGTACTGGACACTGCCCTGCCATAACAGGACACCTTTGCCCTCAATAGTACTCCAAATATATCCAAAGCCCACATTGTTTACTGAGCACAAGCTGGACATCCATCAGTTCAACGACCATATTTTTGTTAATTTAAACAACTCTACAAATTTACTCCAGCATGGACAACTACCTTAAAAAATTTATGCTGTCCTACCACACTAAGATTACCTGCTATGTCTGGAACACTGGATACCAATATACTGTACACCTATCTAAACCTACTGGTCCACCTAAAGACCGAGCTAATTTCATGCCTCAGAATAGAGTGTCCTGTAACTTTCTGACTTCTCACTGAGGAGAGCAAACCTGGTGTTTTTTTCTAGTGTGCAAGCTTACGAATTAGCTTTGGCTGAGCAAGGGTGCAACCAAGTCATAACCCATTTGCCCCACTCTGAGGGCTACTGTATAATGTCGAAGTTGGGGGATCGCTAACTCTGCTTAAGACATACAGACTTTCCCATACAGAAATAATGCTTCTTTTACACAGATATTGCTAATGGTGGAGGGAAAATGACTAAACATCATGCACTCCACACACTAAACAAGCTGAATGTTAATGCTTGAACAAGCTTAATGCCATGATAAGCATTTAACATACTGTCACAGATCCTCTAATGATGGGTGTGTGCCCAAACATTTTTTGGTCCTTGCTTGTAAAACTAATGAGCTCATTTGGCATGCAGCATGTCAGGGTGCGTGGCTGCTAAACATGACACAGCTTGGTGTTAGATGATAGACTTTCTCCCCTCATTAATAAAGGAGAGTCAGAAGTCAGAAGAAACGAGTGTAGAACTGGGCTAGAAATGGCATGTTGTGAGAGCCATGTTGTGTACATCATGGACTTTTATCGATGAAGAGTGTTCATCGCCACTCAGCAGCCAGCTGAGGGTCAGCGACCAAGGGACTACGCTAGTTACCCAAGCACTTTCGCTTTTACTTACAGCCAGTCATTGTGATTCAGCTGCTGTAAAGAAATTAGCCATTGCTTCAACGTCAAGGCTTCCAGTCGAGACTGCCAAGGTGTATGGGGTTCTAAATGGTTTTGGTTTAACTCATCATTCTCAGTACAGTTAAAATCTCCTTCTAAGAATAAAAGCTCTTCAGGGCCAAACTGAGCTTAAACCACACTGGTTTCATTTAAGACCTGAACCCTCTCTAGTTGGTGCATAAACATTTATAAATATCAGACAGGTGAAGAGCTCATATATGGCTCTGACTACCATTAATTTGCCTTGTACTATTTCTTCCATAACATATGATTCTGGTAGGACGTTTTTGGAGAGTGGGATAGCCACTTCTCCACTGGATTTCCTAAAAGAATGGATTAAAATACCCCCCTCCCCTTTCCATTCAGTTTCATTTAAAACATCACTGTGCACTTCTTGGGTAAAACTTACATTGATGTTTTTTAACTTTAATAATTCAAACATGTAAGTATAAACATATAACCTTTTTCTCATATCTTTAGCAAAATTTATGTTGAGTGAAGAGATCTTAAACTCATTCATGGTGCTTACTGTGAAAGAAAAAGTATACTACTAATTAGGAAATAAGCTATTTCACAATGTATCTGTGTCATCATATTTATTTTCTGTTATTTTGTGTACTATGGATGTTTTGTCTTGTTTTTTAATTTTTTACCTGTATTTTCTTCTTGGGAAGTAAGGCAACCAGCCACTTTATGTCAACAAACCTGAGAAAACTCGGGTTGCCAAAGACAACATCTAAACATAGAAAATTCACAATAAGACTCTATGTCTGAGACTCCCCCAAATCTGCTTCTTTTCCCGATGGAACTATTCACAAACAGTTTGACTAAACAAATATATTTTTAGCCTAGACTTACTGAGACTGTACCAGAGTCCTGTTATAAGCTATAAAGTGTGGGGCTTTGTAACTGAATATTCAATGGCACAGTGCCCAGGAGAGTGGCTTTTACATAAAAATTCTGGGAAAAGTTTGGAAGACAATTAGTCTCTTTTCAACAAAGCTGTAGGTATATGCATATTTGTATATGCTTTTTGTACTGCTGTTCAAATGTTTATTGATCACTCGGATCATCAATATCAGACTGTGTAGTTGCAAATCTACTGCGATGTCAAATCCCGGAAAGATTGGCAACAGGTTTGAATGTTCTCTATTTACACTTGCTGTAAATAACACTAAACTAATACTGGATGGAGACTTTGATTTGCTCTCAAAAAATTATTTAATTATATTATTGGGACCAAAGTGTGCCAAGGAAACATTCATGACATCACACCACTTTTACCACCCTGGACTTTTGACACAAGGCAGGATGGGGCCATGGATTCATGCTGTTTGTGCCAAAGTCTGACTATACATGTTGTGTGCAGTTTTCATTAGCCTGTGCCCACTGAAGCCTCAGCCTTCTTTTCTTTGCAGAGTAGTAAAACTTTATGTCGGTTCCACGTGTTGTGCATTCTTAGGTGCTTTTTTGCTAAAGTGGTTAGACAAAAATATTTTGGACCACTACTACACCACAATAAAGGCTGCATATAGCTCCGTCCCCAGAGCAGCTTTAGTACCACTGTTTGGCTCATCATCTTCCGACCTACAGGCAAAAACTTAAATCTGCTAAGCCTGTAGTAAAGACTGTAAAGCAATGGACCAGTGAAGCAGAGCGTGAATACAAGCCTGTTTTGACTGCACTGATCGAAGTGTTTTTGAAGCTGCTGCCACCAGTCTGGATCAGTTCACAGATTTTGTAACATCGTATATCAGTTTCTGTGAGGATATGTGAATCCGTACCAGGACTTATTTAACATACAAGAACAACAAACCATGGTTTACAGAAAAACTCAGACAGCTTCGTCAGGCCAAAGTGTATGCTGAGTGGGGACAGGATCGGGTACACCCAGGCCAGGAACATACTAACAAAGAAGATTATAATGGTTAAGAGGAGCTGCTCTGTAAACCCTGAACCCCAACTTTCGATCTGTTCTTCCAGAAACAGAAGAGAGGGAAAGCTCCAGGCCCAGATGGCATTACACCAGCCTGTCTAAAATCCTGTACTGACCAGCTGGCCCCATCTTCACATGAATCTTCTGATCAACTGATCACTGGAGCTGTGTGAAGTCACTTGCTGCTTCAAATTATCTGTAGTCATCCCCATTCCTAAGAAACCCCAAATCACAGGACTTAATGACTATAGACATGTTGCCCCAATGTCTGTGGTGATGCAATTGTTTGAAAGACTGGTGTTGGTTTATCTGAAGACATCATTGGACCCCCTGCATCAGGCTGTCAGGATGTTGAACTCTCATAAGTTCTCCCACCTACTCCTGAAGTCTAAAAATCTACAACTTTCCCACACTTTTTTCATTGCACATAAGACACTTTATACTCCCTGTAGAACTCTGCACATGGATCATCTGCACATGGAACTATGGACCTGTTTACAAACAGAACATGCAAATTCTTCAAATCTGACACTGTTTGCACTTTAACACTTTACGGTCTTTTCTTGCACTACTGCCATACTGCTGCTAACTGATCACACCATTGAGTAGAGACAAAAGATGTCGAAATTAATCAAATCTGGAACATGGAGGTGTAAAACTACAGTGCTAACCACTAAGCCACCGTGCCGCTCTATTTATTGATTACATTTAATTTCAAATTATTATGTCTTATTAATATCCATTGTAATAATGATAATAGATATATAAATCCATGGCCTAGGGCATGGGTGGTGAAATTGAAAAATGGCATCAAGGCAGGGCATGTGCTGGCTATGGCAAAAAGCTTCATTATTATTTGGGAATATTTTCCTGTAGGTGGACCCATCCACATGAACAATGTTTTATAATTCTATGCGTATTCTATGTTGAATGTATTGTGTTTTATGAGTATTCACCGTTAGTATTTTGTCACCGAAGGTGTAAGTACATAAATGGATAAGCACAAAGAGAATGAGATGCATTTGTGTGTGTGTGCTGGTTTTCCTGTAGCTAGTCTCAATATATTTTTATTGAATAAAATCCTTTGTTTAAAACATGTGTTTTTGTTTAAGATAACATCAAAGCTGATAAACAATGTCAGATCACATGCTGGAGGAGGTATTCATAAAACGCTCTCAGCAAAAGAAGAAAACTTCACCCTTAAACTTCAAAGAAAGATTGTTTGTACTCACGCAGGAAAAGATTGCATACTATGACTACGAAAAGGGGGTAAGAATTTAATTTTAATATTTTAATTATTAACTAGAATAATTTTTAATTTAGTAGAGGAAACTATGTATTTTTCTTAAATGATTAATCCCCAGAGCAATCTTTGATTTATTGCTTTATTACTAACTTTACTTAATCCTTCTGTACACAGAAAAAAAAAGCATTAAAAGGATTTGTTGACATTGAGAAGATTAAATGTGTTGAGATGGTGGCACCAGAAGAAAATGCTCCACCTGAACGATTGTTCCCATTTCAGGTGAGGTGATCCACTGGCCTGAAAAAAAGGTTTTGTGATTGTAGTGATGTGTGTCAATATTATGAACTTATTTTACCCATGCTTAATAAGCCTCACTCACTCACTCACTCACTCACTCACTCGTTCACTTACCACTCACTCACTTACTCATTGTCTATACCACTTAATTCTGTATACAGGGTCACGGGGGGCCTGAGGCCTATCCCAGGAAATTTAGGGCACGAAAAGGGGTACACCCTGGACAGGGTGCCAATCCATCACAGGGCCCACACTTATTTACACACTACGGGCAATTTTGGAATGCCAATTAGCCTAATTTGCATGTCTTTGGACTGTGGGTGGAAACCAGAGTATCTGGAGCAAACCCACCAAGAATCAAACCTTGCTGGGAATTAAACCTGGACCCTGGAATACCTATTATGTCAGATAGGGAACTGGGTCAATAAACTGCAGTAACAAAAGTATGAAATCATTTCTTTAAAATTTATACAAAAAGCATGTGCCACCCCTTGTCCTGTTGAAAAAGTGTGGCACATGCAATGCTGATTATTTTAGTACAAATTCACATATGCTCTGGGTGGATGGTTGCGATATATTATTATTGTTTTCTTATTGTCTTCAAGTTTTGCTTTGTATGATGGTTCATTACATGCTTGAAGTAGCCATTAGTAGATGGGTAAATTGTGACTGTGGCAGTCAAGCGATTATTGATTGATAGCCATTAATAGGTCGAAAGGGTGCCAAGAACATTCCTAATACCATTTCATCACCTCTACCTGTTTAAAATGTTGATACAAGACAGGTAAGCTGCATGGATTTATGCTGTTGGAACCTAATTCTCATTGTGCCAGTGTGGATTAACTGTCTAATTTAATAGAATTGAAAACAGTGGTAGGGCAGTGGTAGCTCAAAGGGTTAAGGCACTGAGTTACTGATTCGATCCCCAGCTCCACCAGGTTGCCACTGTTGGGGCCTTGAGTAAGGTCCTTAACCCTAACTGCTCCAGGGGCACTGTATTATGGCTGACCCTGCGCTCTGACCCCAGCTATGCTGGGATATGCGAAGAAGCAATTTCCCTCTGGGATTTATAAAAAAAAAAAAACTATCGATTTAATAATAAGCACAAGGGTATGAACTTCATTTAAGCAACCGTATTGTCTACATTTACAATTACATTAAAGAATTTGGCAGACACTTATCCAGACCGACTTAAGAAAGTGCTTTGAATTTTCCTTACACTGGGTTAGTAGTTTACTAAAAGTTTACGTACCATCAGTCAAAGACCATTGTGAATGTTTTTTTTTCCCTTTTTTTGGTGTGGGGGAGGCGGATTAATCCAAATATTGAAGAAACAGATACGTTTTAACTGGTTGTTTCAAGATTGACAGAGACTTAACTGTGCGGAAATCTACAGGAAGTTAATTTCACAACCTAGGTGCAAGAACAGAAAAACAGTCTAGATGCATGTCTTCTTCGATCTCTGAGAGATGGTGGGACCAGCAGAGCTGTGCTGGAGGATCGAAGGAAATGTGGTGCAGTGCGGGGTGTGATTAGAGCTGAGAGGAAAAAAAAGAGTGCACACTCATCTGTGCAGGAAGCGGAGAAGTGGAGTGACGTGTTAGAATGAGACATGCAGCTGCCTTCTGGATCAGCTGCAGTGGACGAATAGTGGACAGAGGCAGACCTGCCAGGAGTGAGTTGTAGTAGTCTAGCCTTGAAATAACAATGGACTGAATTCAGAATTCTCCTGATGTTATAAAGAAGAAAACGACAGCAGACAAGTAATCTGCATTAAGCTGTGATTTCTTCCATCTTCTCTCTGCAGTTCTTTTTTTTTTTCTATTGCTGCGCAATACATTGGATAGCTAAAGAACAGGACAAGAAATCTTCCTTGGTTTAGAAGACAGCGGATTAGGAGGTCCATGGATAAGGAAAGAGAGGAGATCAGTGTAGTATCAGTGGGAGTCTCTAGTGGTAGAGAGGAAAATGGGTCTGGGTTTGGGAGGGATGATTGGGTACAGGAAGAGACAGAGGAAGTGGAGATAAAGTAAAGGTTTCTACAGATATTCTTAGAAGGTTTCTAGGCAGTACTTAGATGTTTATGTAATATTGAATTTGCTTAAAATGTAAATATTTTCTTTTGGGATTTGATTAAATTATATATTTTGTTGTAATATTTAATAATATTTATGCCGTATAATGAGGGGCTCTTATTCCTATTTGTCCTGGAATGTTGTTCTTTTAGTGTTACTGTGTGTGCTTTACAATGGCAGACAACATTCAAATGCAAATTATTCACCCTCCCCAGG